>JALPQI010000405.1:0-14086 GCA_025490895.1 Thaumatotibia leucotreta | reverse complement strand
TGATATTCGCCAATATAACACTGCACGTGTGAAGTTGGCAATAGAACGCAATAGAGGCTCTAAAGTATTTGCGAGGGATTTGTCCATTGGGCAGAGCCAATTGAGTAAGCTGAGGACTGAGGATGGAAGACTCGTTACAGCCAGGTCTGAGCTCCTGAGGGAGGTTGAGCAGTTTTATGAACAGCTATACACGTCGACCCGAGACCCCGTTATGAATCTAGCTGGAGACCCTAGAGCAAGATTAACCCGACACTATACCGAAGACATCCCGGACGTCAGCCTGTACGAGATTAGTGTGGCTCTCAAGCAACTCAAACATGGCAAGGCCCCGGGCGATGACGGAATCACAGCCGAACTCCTGAAGGCAGGTGGTAAACCGGTTCTTAAAACCCTTCAGAAGCTGTTCAATTCTGTCATGCACGAGGGGATAACGCCAAAAGCTTGGAGCAGGAGTGTGGTGGTGCTATTTTTCAAAAAGGGTGACACCACTCTACTGAAAAATTACAGGCCCATCTCACTTCTCAGCCATGTGTACAAGTTGTTCTCGAGAGTCATCACGAACCGTCTCGCACGTAGGCTGGATGACTTCCAACCTCCCGAACAAGCTGGTTTCCGAAAAGGTTTCAGCACCGTGGACCACACACATGCGTTGCGGCAGGTTATACAGAAAACGGAAGAATATAACCTGCCCCTGTGCCTAGCATTCGTGGACTACGAAAAGGCCTTCGATTCGATCGAAATATGGGCTGTGCTGCAGTCTCTTCAGCGGTGCCAAGTCGACTATCGGTACATCGAAGTATTGAAGTGCTTGTACAGAAACGCCACAATGTCGGTCCGCCTGCAAGACCAAAACTCGAAACCGATTCCAGTGCAGCGGGGTGTCAGACAAGGAGATGTAATATCCCCAAAACTGTTCACCGCTGCACTGGAAGATGTTTTTAAGGTTATGGAGTGGGAAAGACGCGGCATCAATATAAACGGCGAGTACATCACGCACCTTCGATTTGCCGATGACATAGTCGTTATGGCTGAGACCGTTGAAGACCTCAGAGCAATGCTCGATGACCTCAGTAGAGCCTCCGGACTAGTTGGTATGAAGATGAATTTGAACAAGACGAAAGTCATGTTCAATGCTCAAGTAGTACCATCTCCCGTTACAGTCGGAGGCTCTACTCTCGAAGTTGTTGACGAGTATGTATACCTGGGACAAACTGTTCAGTTAGGTAGGTCCAACTTTGAGAAAGAGGTAAATCGTCGAATTCGACTTGGCTGGGCAGCGTTCGGGAAGTTGCAAAAAATCTTCTCATCGAATTTACCGCAGTGTCTTAAGTCAAAAGTCTTTGACCAGTGTGTGTTGCCAGTGATGACTTACGGTACGGAGACGTGGGCGCTCACTATGGGCCTGATCAAAAAGCTCAAAGTCACTGAAAGGGCAATGGAGAGAGCAATGCTCGGAGTTTCCTTGCGTGATCGAATCAAAAACGAGGAGATCCGCAAGAGGACCAAAGTAACCGACATTGCTCGCAGAATTGCCAGACTCAAGTGGCAGTGGGCTGGGCACATCGCCAGAAGATCAGATGGCCGATGGGGCCCGAAACTGCTGGACTGGCGACCACGTACCGGAAGACGCAGTGTGGGCAGACCTCCCACAAGATGGTCCGACGACCTAGTCAAGGTCGCGGGAACCCGCTGGAGGCAAGCAGCGCAGAACCGGTCATATTGGCGATCATTGGGGGAGGCCTATGTCCAGCAGTGGACGTCTTTTGGCTGAAATGATGATGATGATGATGAATGATATCCGTACTAATGCATACCATAAATACGAAAGTATGTCTGTCAGTTTACTGAGTCTACACGCATAAATCGCTGAACCTATTTAGATGAAATTTTGAATGGAGATTATTTAAGACCCGGGAAAGGACATACGATATTTCATTCATCATCATCATTATCATCATCATCCCCGCAGATGTAGATATATTATGATACTAGCTTCTACCCGCAACTTCTGGTGTGACAAATAAAATGCATTTTATATAAAAAAATATTTGTACTGTCTGTCTGCTGTGTCTTCATCTACACATTGAAACCGGTTTAGATGAAATTTGGAATGGAGATACTTTAAGACCCGGGAAAGTACAAAGGATAGTTATTTTATCATCATCGTCCACGCAGACAAAGTTGCGGTCAAATATTAATATCACAATATATCTTTTCTGAGATAATAAATAAAACAATTTTATAAAATATAAATTATAAATATTAGATGTCATATACCAAAGAAAAACGACCAAGATCACCTATGTCCGAGGTGGGGATCGAACCCATGTACTCAGCTTTCGCGGCTGATGCCTGTACCCCTCGGCCACTCGGTCTTAGCAACCACCGGTCAAATTTCTCGAGTATATGCAATCGCTTACAAGGCTAGGCGCCTTTGATAGTATTAAGTATTTTATAGTATTAAGTAGTGTGACTACTGGAGAAAATTAAAAGTACAAATCAAAATATTTAGTTAATAAATAATTTGATTTGTAGTTTCGCAATATGTTTTATAAAATATACTTTTATTTGTACAATCATTAACTCGTAGTTACAAAGTTACCAAAAAACTACCATTAAAATACGTTCTATATCAAATTCGTCTATTATTCGTTTTTGTTAATTTGAAATATTCCGGTTTAAAGTGTCGAGAACATATCACACTGCTAGGAGCAGGAAACTAATCATGTGACCGTTTTGTAGCATTCATCCACATTTCTTTCATGTTTGGGCATTTAGAGAAGATACACAATATTTTTTTTATGTTGGCACAACAAAGTGGCTCCACTCCACCTGATCGTAAGTGAAAAGTAGAGCCCAAATCGCGGCGGCAACGAACAGGAGACAATCAGTAACCTGTTAGTTGCCACCGCCTTGCTGGCCCGCTAGATGCTTTAACATAATAGTATTATTGAAAATTATTCTTCTACACTTTACACTAAACCAGAATTTATTTAAGGATAATTGAATATAATCGTAATATCTCATCGATAGTAAACAGACTGCCGGCATAGACATCACTAGTTCGGATACGGAGACTCCACCGCAGAGTCTGTTGCTGGGTACGATTGAGAATAAAGATTTTAATTTATCTTTAGTTACCTTATCGATAGTAAGCAAACATACTCTACGGTCATCCCTAGTTCAGACGGCCTACCTGCTCGTTACGCTAGACAAGGAGAGAGTTATACTTCGTGCAAAGTATTAGAAAGAGACTTTGTAAAAAGACATCAACGAGTGCACTAGATTTTATGCTTAAACTATTTTTAATTTTAATTGAAATTAATAAAATATTGCTCACTTGTGAGACTAAATACCGTCTTTTTGCACACTAGATATTTTTGTATTCTTGCTACACAATTTCACGCAACAGTAATGCATTTTGAATGATGTAAATCACGTTAAAACTTTCGTAATTATCTCACGAACGCCGGCCGCAGACTGAAGTTAGCAATGGAGGCGTGGCTCTAATATGGAGTGAATTCACCGTATGCGTGACAGAGGGGGTCGCCCGGCTATGCTACGTCTTGAGGTTATGTTGTCTGTGATAAGGACTAATGACACACACGAATTTTGAAATCGCGGCGTGAGCGTGGCGCGATAAGAGCGGGATGAGACGCGCGGGCATTGCACAGCGCCATCTCGCTCTCTCATGCCTCGCGTACGCTGTGCTCTCAAAACGCGTGTATTTAACCGAGCCGTAACTGTGTCGTGTGTAAATGCCTCGAAAGATATCCAATATTTACAAAATGTTAACAGGTCAATCACCTTTTTCTTGTCACTCGTTGCTACGGTTACGTTCACGAAAAAAAAACTTTTTTTTTAATTTTCGTGGCTTTTCCATGGTGGGTGACCCTTTCATCATGTTAGCAGAGCCTGCTGGATAACTTCTTTTAGAAAACTATCATCTTTTTCCCCTGAGTGACAAAAACCAAAAAATCGTGACTGTCCTTAACCGTTTCAGTGCGGATGACACGCCAGGCGTGTCATGAATGTTTTTGACGAATGGCGTATGACACGATAGGCGTGTCATCATATTCTATGGCGTAAGGCACGCTTGGCGTATCATGAAAAAATATTTTTTTTTTTTTTCTTTATTGGAGAAATAACAGAAGTGACACAGCAGTATTTCACATTTTGAGACATAAATATACAAGAATATACAAACTTCCTTAAATTTTCTCACTAAAACAAACGCAAACAATTGGCCGCCAGAGATAAAAGTTTTTGAAAATGGAACACCCAACGAATCGGTTCATTCGTTATTTTCAGAATCTGGCTGTGTATGCGGGTTGGAAGTGAGCGTGATCCTACGAACGGTGGATTACCACGGCGAAGCGCGAAGCACGGGCGGTGACCCCGTCAGTGCGGCGGCTACGTTAGACGACGCGCCGCTGCCTTGTACTGTCACTGATCTGGACTCCGGCCATTACAGGTTGGTAAAACATACTATACCGTAGCATACATATCGTCGGGTTTGCTATTTTAAAAGATAGCGTCATATTAGCGTGATCCTAAGAACGGTGGATTACCACGGCGAGGCGCGCAGTACGGGCGGTGACCCCGTCAGTGCGGCGGCTACGTTAGACGACGCGCCGCTGCCTTGTACTGTCACTGATCTGGACTCCGGCCATTATAGGTTGGTAAAAGATACTTTAGCGTAGCGTACATATCGTCGGGTTTACTATTTTAAAAGATAGCGTCATATTAGCGTGATCCTACGAACGGTGGATTACCACGGCGAGGCGCGAAGCACGGGCGGTGACCCCGTCAGTGCGGCGGCTACGTTAAACGACGCGCCGCTGCCTTGTACTGTCACTGATCTGGACTCCGGCCATTATAGGTTGGTAAAAGATACTTTAGCGTAGCGTACATATCGTCGGGTTTACTATTTTAAAAGATAGCGTCATATTAGCGTGATCCTACGAACGGTGGATTACCACGGCGAGGCGCGCAGTACGGGTGGCGACCCCGTCAGTGCGGCGGCTACGTTAGACGACGCGCCGCTGCCTTGTCCTGTCACTGATCTGGATTCCGGCCATTACAGGTTGGTAAAAGATACTATAGCGTAGCATACATATCGTCGGGTTTGCTATTTTAAAAGAACACTATTTGCTATTTTAAAAGATAGCGTCATATTAGCGTGATCCTACGAATGGTGGATTACCACGGCGAGGCGCGCAGCACGGGCGGTGACCCCGTCAGTGCGGCGGCTACGTTAGACGACGCGCCGCTGCCTTGTACTGTCACTGATCTGGATTCCGGCCATTACAGGTTGGTAAAAGATACTATAGCGTAGCATACATATCGTCGGGTTTGCTATTTTAAAAGATAGCGTCATATTAGCGTGATTCTACGAACGGTGGATTATCACGGCGAGGCGCGTTGCACGGGCGGTGACCCCGTCAGTGCGGCGGCTACGTTAGACGACGCGCCGCTGCCTTGTACTGTCACTGATCTGGACTCCGGCCATTAAAGGTTGGTCAAAGATACTATAGCGTAGCATACATATCGTCGGGTTTGCTATTTTAAAAGATAGCGTCATATTAGCGTGATCCTACGAACGGTGGATTACCACGGCGAGGCGCGCAGTACGGGCGGTGACCCCGTCAGTGCGGCGGCTACGTTAGACGACGCGCCGCTGCCTTGTACTGTCACTGATCTGGATTCCGGCCATTACAGGTTAGTAAAACATACTATAGCGTAGCATACATATCGTCGGGCTTGCTATTTTAAATGATAGCGTCATATTAGCGTGATCCTACGAACGGTGGATTACCACGGCGAGGCGCGAAGCACGGGCGGTGACCCCGTCAGTGCGGCGGCTACGTTAGACGACGCGCCGCTGCCTTGTACTGTCACTGATCTGGACTCCGGCCATTACAGGTTGGTAAAACTAAGACGATATGTATGCTACGCTATAGTATCGCGTAGCATACATGTCGTCTTAGAGGTAGAACCAACTATTTCCTTGCAGTTGGTTTTGACATAGTAGATCACTTGCCAAGGCCGTTTAAGTGGGAAATGTCTCGGATGACGTGTAATTTTAGGCTGAGGCCGACAAACATGTGATCCGAGGCCTTCCCATTTAACGGCCGAGGTGTGTTTATTATTTTTCTGCTCAACGGAGCCGACAGGCGGCAACTTAGTTTAGAGCAACGGCCGGCAAAGTGTTGTTTGCCGGCCGGAGAGCAGAAAAATTGTATTTTATGCCAATGGCATAGACTGAAACCAAATGAAATGTTCAAACAAAAAATATTGCTAGGAATCAGATTTCTAATCTACTACTTTAAGCCTCAAAAGTGCATAAATATAAGTAATTATTGCTCTTTTTTGACAAAAGTATATGTTTTTCGCGAATTTCAACCCTCTACGACTAAATAACCTTTAACCTTGTGTCATTATGTAGAAACAGCTTAATTATTCGTTCGACCGAAATAAACCGTTAACACTTTAGTTTAAGTACATGCACAAATGTCTCAAACTACTTTTGTTCCAATTCAAGGTGCGTTAAATGTTCAATACGGGGACAACAGCTATAAAGAGGGAACTGAGAAGCGAACCATGAGTTGGGTCTTTCGTTGGCGCGCCGAATACTTATGTTGTTTCTATAGACTATCCCACTTAGCAATTCTTAGCAAGCCGCTAAGAATTGTTTCTCTCTTTCGCTCTTATACACATATTTCTAAGCCCGAAAGGGACAAACAATACTTATCGGCTTGTTAAATTAGGAGACGTTTAGGGTCAAACGCAAACTCATGTTCGGAGTCTTTTCGGTGGACAATCTAAAAGTTAAGGCCTATAAAGCTTGATTTTCTTATGAAAGCCTAATCTTCATTAAGACGTCCTCCTTTTTCATTGCTTTGTATGATAAAAATCATTACTACCTGTCCACAGGCTGTTAACTATCGACCACAGGAAAGAATAAGTGCGTGTTTAGCTGAACTGTAGAGCCCCTCTTTCCTGTGGCCAATAGTAAGCAACTGGTAGGAGTGTAGTCATGATTTTTATCATACAATTCAATAGGAAAGGAGTGCCTTTAAATGACAATAAGGGTTTAATAAGAAAATTAACTCTCATACCCCTTAACTTTTAAAATGTCCACCGGAAAGACTCGTAACATGATTTTAAGTTTGACCCTTTAAGAATGAGGGTGTATGCTCCTATTTCAGAATCACGCTCCGGCCTTGGTCAGCAGGCGCGTTAACAGTACGCGTGCTGGTGTTCTCCCGCTGTGTCCGCGACTCCCCGCTGCGCGCCGACGTGGCGGCCACCGCCGCGCCGCTGCTGCTGTGGGGCGGCAAGGAGCAGCTCAGCCAGCCCGTGGCCGTGGCCAGGTCAGCTACATACTACACTAGTGCCAGCTAGCACTGACAGCGTGCTGGTGTTCTCCCGCTGTGTCCGCGACTCCCCGCTGCGCGCCGACGTGGCGGCCACCGCCGCGCCGCTGCTGCTGTGGGGCGGCAAGGAGCAGCTCAGCCAGCCCGTGGCCGTGGCCAGGTCAGCTACATACTACACTAGTGCAGGCTAGCACTGACAGCGTGCTGGTGTTCTCCCGCTGTGTCCGCGACTCCCCGCTGCGCGCCGACGTGGCGGCCACCGCCGCGCCGCTGCTGCTGTGGGGCGGCAAGGAGCAGCTCAGCCAGCCCGTGGCCGTGGCCAGGTCAGCTACATACTACACTAGTGCAGGCTAGCACTGACAGCGTGCTGGTGTTCTCCCGCTGTGTCCGCGACTCCCCGCTGCGCGCCGACGTGGCGGCCACCGCCGCGCCGCTGCTGCTGTGGGGCGGCAAGGAGCAGCTCAGCCAGCCCGTGGCCGTGGCCAGGTCAGCTACATACTACACTAGTGCAGGCTAGCACTGACAGCGTGCTGGTGTTCTCCCGCTGTGTCCGCGACTCCCCGCTGCGCGCCGACGTGGCGGCCACCGCCGCGCCGCTGCTGCTGTGGGGCGGCAAGGAGCAGCTCAGCCAGCCCGTGGCCGTGGCCAGGTCAGCTACATACTACACTAGTGCCAGGCTAGCACTGACAGCGTGCTGGTGTTCTCCCGCTGTGTCCGCGACTCCCCGCTGCGCGCCGACGTGGCGGCCACCGCCGCGCCGCTGCTGCTGTGGGGCGGCAAGGAGCAGCTCAGCCAGCCCGTGGCCGTGGCCAGGTCAGCTACATACTACACTAGTGCAGGCTAGCACTGACAGCGTGCTGGTGTTCTCCCGCTGTGTCCGCGACTCCCCGCTGCGCGCCGACGTGGCGGCCACCGCCGCGCCGCTGCTGCTGTGGGGCGGCAAGGAGCAGCTCAGCCAGCCCGTGGCCGTGGCCAGGTCAGCTACATACTACACTAGTGCAGGCTAGCACTGACAGCGTGCTGGTGTTCTCCCGCTGTGTCCGCGACTCCCCGCTGCGCGCCGACGTGGCGGCCACCGCCGCGCCGCTGCTGCTGTGGGGCGGCAAGGAGCAGCTCAGCCAGCCCGTGGCCGTGGCCAGGTCGGTGGCTACATATTACACTACAGTGGATTCATCCTTACTTGTCTTATCATGTAAACAAACAAAATGTCAAAGATGCTCAAAGACAATCAATAGTGATTAGAAATGTCGAAATAATGAAATGTCAGCGATAATTTCACTATTTACGTAAATAGAGGAATATCGATTTTGCGTCGCCTGTCAGGAAGAGAATTCATTAGTACAATATTATATCAAAAACATATTGAAATCAACTACCACAATTTTGGTAAATTACTGCAATTTCTTTTAATTTCATTTTTTCCAAGTTGTACTTTAAGTATTAATATCGATATATTGACATGCCAACATAACGGTACATAGACAATCTAGACATCGCAATGTCAGATGTCATGAGGGTTATCCGACCGTAACAGCGTTTATTGACGAAAATCTTTACAGAAATGATATTTTTCAGTGCTTTTTTGAGTGATTATAATACTTTGCGAGTTTTTTTAAGTATGCAACAACATTTGACGTGATGATTACTGTATAATTGCAGAGAAAAGTGTGACAATGTTTTCAAAAAGTGTTTGTTTACACGATAAGACAAGTAAGGATGAATCCACTGTAGTGCCAGGCAGCTAGCACTGACAGCGTGCTGGTGTTCTCCCGCTGTGTCCGCGACTCCCCGCTGCGCGCCGACGTGGCGGCCACCGCCGCGCCGCTGCTGCTGTGGGGCGGCAAGGAGCAGCTCAGCCAGCCCGTGGCCGTGGCCAGGTCAGCTACATACCACACTAGTGCAGGCTAGCACTGACAGCGTGCTGGTGTTCTCCCGCTGTGTCCGCGACTCCCCGCTGCGCGCCGACGTGGCGGCCACCGCCGCGCCGCTGCTGCTGTGGGGCGGCAAGGAGCAGCTCAGCCAGCCCGTGGCCGTGGCCAGGTCAGCTACATACTACACTAGTGCAGGCTAGCACTGACAGCGTGCTGGTGTTCTCCCGCTGTGTCCGCGACTCCCCGCTGCGCGCCGACGTGGCGGCCACCGCCGCGCCGCTGCTGCTGTGGGGCGGCAAGGAGCAGCTCAGCCAGCCCGTGGCCGTGGCCAGGTCAGCTACATACTACACTAGTGCAGGCTAGCACTGACAGCGTGCTGGTGTTCTCCCGCTGTGTCCGCGACTCCCCGCTGCGCGCCGACGTGGCGGCCACCGCCGCGCCGCTGCTGCTGTGGGGCGGCAAGGAGCAGCTCAGCCAGCCCGTGGCCGTGGCCAGGTCAGCTACATACTACACTAGTGCAGGCTAGCACTGACAGCGTGCTGGTGTTCTCCCGCTGTGTCCGCGACTCCCCGCTGCGCGCCGACGCAGTGGCGTGCACTCCATATAGGCAAATAGGCACTGCCTACCCTAGCAGAACAGCATCTACATATACTTTTTCGTCTTCATTATAATAATTTGTCATGTTTTCTGAAAGAAATCCACATAAATATTTATATTAACGGAGCTCGCGGCGATTTAAATTTCCGCGCGCGCTAGCGCTAGCCTAGCGCGCGGCTGCCCAAGCTCCATCTGTGCCCTATACCACAAAACTTTACAAGTGTACAATTCTACAAAATTGTTAAATTGTATACAAAAAAATGTACCACAATCATTACAAATATGTTACGGTTACAATTTGCGGTAAACAAATATGTCACTTTTTTTAAAGCGTACCACAAAGAATAAAGGTATGTCACGACAACTACATATTTGTAGGATTTTTAACTTGTAAATATACAAGTGAAAAATTGTAATGTTACAACTACAATTATGTCATAACTTATTTCGCCTCTTTAAGTTTGAAGGTAGTTAGAATTGTAGAATTGCATTAAATTATATTTGTAGGTATATATGTATAGTGGAATAGATATCGATATACGAGTATCCACGGACATAACCTATTACGTACTTACGTCTGAGATTACAATGAACTTACAAGACAAATTAACTGTTTTAGGCCTCATAAATGAAAATAAAGAAATTGAAGTCTTAAGTGGTTAAGTCACGGAAACTTTTCTTAAAGTATCCCCGTTTGCGTTTTCAACCATTCGTCTCATCGACCTGAAAGCTCTTAAAAATCGTTCTAATGCAGCGTTCCTTGGTATGCGGGTTGGAATATGTGGGGTTATTAACCAGTTTTTCAAACTATATCCACTGTCTCCCAATAGAACAGCATTGGGGAAAGGTCTCCATCCATCTTCTCATTGCTGACATAACGATGAGCACCTTAAAACCCGCGAATCATGAACGGAGCCAGGCCATCGTGCATTCACGTAAAAAAATTCTAAATTCGGTCCACAGACAACCATTACATTTATAGAATGATCTCTTATCTTATCTTACTTCGCTTCCTAGTAATTTGTCCACTATTTGTGTACATACGGCGTGAATAGAACGAGACATAGTCATTTTTGAAACACCATGAGCATCACTAGTGACGTGATATTGGAAATCTGAGCCTAACCATCTTAAAACAGTCAATAACTGTTGTTTTGGATCAAGAGCGTGACTTCTTCGCGTGGGATGTCTAAGATTTCCACAAATAGTCTGTAGGAGATATTTGACAGTAGATTTACTCACTCTGAATCGCTTATTAAATGTAAAATCCGTTATGGTCAAAGTTAAATTCATGCGTTCTCGATATATTCGAGGACGTCTCACATTTATTTCTTCTTCACTATCACTGCTACTTGAACGAAACATTTCTTAGCACACAGAGTAGGTCGCTAAATAATTAACAAATTATTATAATTTAATTATATTGCAATTAATGATAATGTAATGACTCGTATAATATAAAATTGTAAGAGGGTGTGACACGCATTGAGAGAATTGTTAATTTGTAGTTACAATTCTACATATATGTATCATTGTTACTACAATTTAATGTAGCACAAAACAATTGTCAACTACAAATTTGTACATTTTCCGGAAAACATATGTAACGCATGTAAAGTTTTGTGGTACAATAAATTGTAGATTATTGCTACAATTTACATATTTGTAGGGCTTTTCCAGTACAAATATGTAACTTGTAAATTTTGTGGTACACACGCTTGTATTATGACAAATTTGTAACTTGACACTTGTCAAATTGTAATTGTAAGTTTTGTGGTATAGGGCACTGGGGTAAGGCAACGGCTATCGGAGCCTACAAAAACACACACACTCACACAGTGCGTTTGTGTAGACATGTCCGTGAAGTATATACATATTCTTGCCCAGTGCACACGAAGATAGAAAATATACGCACACAATCAAAAGAATAGGCTGCGCCTAGGCACCATACGTGCGAGAAGGACGGCCAATGTCGGTCTCTCTCTGACTTGCCGAGCCTCGAGATGTAATACGACTAATTTTAAGAACTCTCCATGTTGCGATTTTTACTTGAAGTGAGAGGCATTACATTCTGTCAGGTTTATTTGTTTACAAACAGTCGCGAGTCGGTTTTGATTTTTGTGATACAGGTTTGAGGTTAATCAGTAGAAAATCTATCAAAACAAAACTCATTCATTGTTATATTAATACAATTCGGTTCTAACAGATTTTTTTTACGTTTATGTTCATGTAAGTGTTGTGACTTGTGACTGTGCGTGACAGAATTATGCTATGAGAATAAATTGTGAATACCTAGTTAGTTGATGGTGGCTGCTGTATGTCTAGCGTGTCTACGAAGTTGATTTTCGGCGGATTTAGCAAGTTAACAATAAAACAAAAGAAGTTAGTACAGGTACGTGTAATTATTTCAAAAGTCGATGTATTCTGTACTCGGAAATTGTACTTATAGCATTAATGAACATTGTATTTTAGCTATTTCACTCGTTAGGTATTGCACTTATATTTCGAATTCACCGATGATTAATGCTACGCATATTTAAAAACCTTTCACTCTTCTTTAGAAAACATGAGCGATTTGAAAAGCATTAGGACGTTAACAAAAGTCGGCGGTCGAGATAAAAGACTTAGTTATTGTCGCAAGCTATACCTAGACTCTTTTACTTTACTCCCGTCTATCCACTGTGAGTTTGCAATGCGATGGTCAATATTGTTTGTTGCTCAGATAAAAAAAAAAATTGCCTACCCCAACTAAAAACCTTGTGCACGCCACTGCGCCGACGTGGCGGCCACCGCCGCGCCGCTGCTGCTGTGGGGCGGCAAGGAGCAGCTCAGCCAGCCCGTGGCCGTGGCCAGGTCAGCTACATACTACACTAGTGCAGGCTAGCACTGACAGCGTGCTGGTGTTCTCCCGCTGTGTCCGCGACTCCCCGCTGCGCGCCGACGTGGCGGCCACCGCCGCGCCGCTGCTGCTGTGGGGCGGCAAGGAGCAGCTCAGCCAGCCCGTGGCCGTGGCCAGGTCAGCTACATACTACACTAGTGCAGGCTAGCACTGACAGCGTGCTGGTGTTCTCCCGCTGTGTCCGCGACTCCCCGCTGCGCGCCGACGTGGCGGCCACCGCCGCGCCGCTGCTGCTGTGGGGCGGCAAGGAGCAGCTCAGCCAGCCCGTGGCCGTGGCCAGGTCAGCTACATACTACACTAGTGCAGGCTAGCACTGACAGCGTGCTGGTGTTCTCCCGCTGTGTCCGCGACTCCCCGCTGCGCGCCGACGTGGCGGCCACCGCCGCGCCGCTGCTGCTGTGGGGCGGCAAGGAGCAGCTCAGCCAGCCCGTGGCCGTGGCCAGGTCAGCTACATACTACACTAGTGCAGGCTAGCACTGACAGCGTGCTGGTGTTCTCCCGCTGTGTCCGCGACTCCCCGCTGCGCGCCGACGTGGCGGCCACCGCCGCGCCGCTGCTGCTGTGGGGCGGCAAGGAGCAGCTCAGCCAGCCCGTGGCCGTGGCCAGGTCAGCTACATACTACACTAGTGCAGGCTAGCACTGACAGCGTGCTGGTGTTCTCCCGCTGTGTCCGCGACTCCCCGCTGCGCGCCGACGTGGCGGCCACCGCCGCGCCGCTGCTGCTGTGGGGCGGCAAGGAGCAGCTCAGCCAGCCCGTGGCCGTGGCCAGGTCAGCTACATACTACACTAGTGCAGGCTAGCACTGACAGCGTGCTGGTGTTCTCCCGCTGTGTCCGCGACTCCCCGCTGCGCGCCGACGTGGCGGCCACCGCCGCGCCGCTGCTGCTGTGGGGCGGCAAGGAGCAGCTCAGCCAGCCCGTGGCCGTGGCCAGGTCAGCTACATACTACACTAGTGCAGGCTAGCACTGACAGCGTGCTGGTGTTCTCCCGCTGTGTCCGCGACTCCCCGCTGCGCGCCGACGTGGCGGCCACCGCCGCGCCGCTGCTGCTGTGGGGCGGCAAGGAGCAGCTCAGCCAGCCCGTGGCCGTGGCCAGGTCAGCTACATACTACACTAGTGCAGGCTAGCACTGACAGCGTGCTGGTGTTCTCCCGCTGTGTCCGCGACTCCCCGCTGCGCGCCGACGTGGCGGCCACCGCCGCGCCGCTGCTGCTGTGGGGCGGCAAGGAGCAGCTCAGCCAGCCCGTGGCCGTGGCCAGGTCAGCTACATACTACACTAGTGCAGGCTAGCACTGACAGCGTGCTGGTGTTCTCCCGCTGTGTCCGCGACTCCCCGCTGCG
>JALPQI010000404.1:0-23526 GCA_025490895.1 Thaumatotibia leucotreta | reverse complement strand
AAAGTTTCCGCCATTTTGAATCTTAGAATGGACCCGGAAATCGTATTCCACGTATGCAAATTAGTCACAAAACGAGTATAATGATGAAAATTGCATAAAAAAGTTCCCGCCATCTTGGATCTTAGAATGGACCCGGAAATCGTATTACACGTATGTTAATTAGTCAGAAACGAGTACAATGATGAAAATTGCAAAAAAAAATGTTCCCGCCATCTTGGATTTTAGAATGGACCCAAAAATGACATTCCACGTATGCGAATTAGTCAGAAACGAGTACAATGATGAAAATTGCAAAAAAAAGTTCCCGTCATCTTGGATCTTAGAATGGACCTGGAAATCGTATTACACGTATGCGAATTAGTCAGAAACGAGTACAATGATGAAAATTGCAAAAAAAAGCTCCCGCCATCTTGGATTTTAGAATGGACCCGGAAATAGTATTCCACGTATGCGAATTAGTCGGAAACGAGTATAATGATGAAAATTGCAATATAAAAAGTTCCCGCCATCTTGAATCTTAGAATGGACCCGGAAATCGTATTGCACGTATGCGATTTGTCAGAAACGAGTACAATGATGAAAATTGCAAAAAAGTTCACGCCATCTTGGATCTTAGAATGGACCCAAAAATGATATTCGACGTATGCAAATTAGTCAGAAACGAGTACAATGATGAAAATTGCAAAAAAAAGTTCCCGCCATCTTGGATTTTAGAATGGACCCGGAAATCGTATTCCACGTATGCGAATTAGTCGGAAACGAGTATAATGATGAAAATTGCAAAAAAAAAGTTCCCGCCATCTTGAATCTTAGAATGGACCCGGAAATCGTATTCCACGTATGCAAATTAGTCACAAACGAGTATAATGATGAAAATTGCAAAAAAAAGTTCCCGCCATCTTGGATCTTAGAATGGACCCGGAAATCGTATTACACGTATGTGAATTAGTCAGAAACGAGTACAATGATGAAAATTGCAAAAAAAATGTTCCCGCCATCTTGGATTTTAGAATGGACCCAAAAATGATATTCCACGTATGCGAATTAGTCAGAAACAAGTACAATGATGAAAATTGCAAAAAAAAGTTCCCGCCATCTTGGATCTTAGAATGGACCTGGAAATCGTATTACACGTATGCGAATTAGTCAGAAATGAGTACAATGATGAAAATTGCAAAAAAAAGCTCCCGCCATCTTGGATTTTAGAATGGACCCGGAAATAGTATTCCACGTATGCGAATTTGTCAGAAACGAGTACAATGATGAAAATTGCAAAAAAGTTCACGCCATCTTGGATCTTAGAATGGACCCAAAAATGATATTCCACGTATGCAAATTAGTCAGAAACGAGTATAATGATGAAAATTGCAAAAAAAGTTCCCGCCATGTTGGATTTTAGAATGGACTCGGAAATCGTATTCCACGTATGCGAATTAGTCGGAAACGAGTATAATTATCAAAATTGAAAAAAAAAGTTCCCGCCATTTTGGATTTTAGAATAGACCCGGAAATCGTATTCCACGTATGCGAATTAGTCGGAAACGAGTATAATGACGAAAATTGCAAAAAAAAAGTTCCCGCCATCTTGGATTTTAAAATGGACCCGGAACTCGTATTCCACGTATGCGAATTAGTCGGAAACGAGTATAATGATGAAAATTGAAAAAAAAGTTCCCGCCATCTTGGATTTTAGAATGGACCCGGAAATCGTATTCCACGTACATGCGAATTAGTCGGAAACGAGTATAATGATGAAAATTGCAAAAAAAGTTCCCGCCATATTGGATCTTAGAATGGACACAATGGCAAATTCAAAAAATGTAGACACAATAAGATAAAATTAGTATTAGCCTTTTTTTTCTTACAGAGTTTGTTGGATGTTGGACAGAGTAGAGAGCTATTTATTGCCAATGATATAGATAGAGTGCCATTAATAAGAGTTTAATTATTATTTCGCTATGTGAGTTTGGTATTGAAGCGTAGAATAGAAACAGAATGCAATGCTCAGATTACCTTCAATTTTCTATGCCTCTCGTTTCGTTTGTTGCCAGCTCGTCAGATTACGGTAAAGCAAAGAGAATGCTGACGACGGCAACGCCGCGCCGCAATGTATTTGTTATATAATTCGGATATACCCTAATCAGCTATTTATTGTTATCAGTTGTTATGTTACGGGTTCAAATCCTAGCATATGACTTGTAATGTATGTATTTTTTTGTTATTATTAGTGACGTAGGGACTTTTTACTTTTTTTTAATTGTATTTATTAGTTTTTTGGTTTTTTAGACCTCCTTAATCATTTAAAATCAATATATGCAAGATTTTGTTTAGCGACATCTATAGATTATTTCTGTCAAGACTCGAGCAGTGTATTGTTTGACGCGTATCGAGAAAAACGCATAAAAATATGTACGTGCAATAATAGATGGCGCTGAAATCAATTTATTCCAAAAATAGTTAATTTTTTTATTTACTAATTTACTCTTCTAGAAAGGGTGGTTTTGACTATTTTCGATGTATGATGCTAAATTAATTAAAACTGTGCACTAACAGGTAGTAAATATCTGGATTTCAAATAAAACTAAATCTATTACTAGTCAATCGTGCTCCTAGTGACATCTATTGTAACATATTCCGAACTATTTGAGCCTTCTATGAAACAGACCCTCTATATTTGGGTACTTTGTGGTTCAAGTAAAAAGTTGCCACATGTAGGAAAAGGACTACGAAACACTGACGAAACTTTATTCGTGTAATAGTTGTTAGGCCTAGTGAAAGATTTGACAAAATGATCAGTATGCTAAAAGCATTGTGTCATTACAATAATCTATTTTATAATAATTCTGCCAAATGCAAGGTTGTTGTTCAAAAATTTGCTAATTGTTAAGGTTTTCTAAAATTCGAGACGATCCTCTGGTATGGATTGGTACATTGTTTTTAAATCAGCTACCTTTGCCGGAGCTATTGGTTTGCTATTAGGCCACCATAAGCACATACGAGGTGAAGTTCTATAGTTTGCGAACTTCCCGTGATTGCATTAAAAAAAACTAGTATCGTCTTAAAATATTTGGATTTAGAATTCAAAAACAAAATAATGAATGACTATAAATCGGCCGAACCATTTTAGTACAGTGTCGGTTCAAAGTTGAGAAGTCAGTTGTGAAAATGGAAATTTTGAAGGAAAATTGGCGTGCGATAATTTTTTACAACTTCAAAAGGGGCTTAACGAGACTTCAGTGCTTCGAAAAGTTGACTACGGTTTTCAATGATAAAGCACCATGCCTCCGGGCTGTGAAACGGTGGTATATAGAATTTCAACGTGGTTGCTCTAGTCTTGGTGACATCAGGCATCGTGAAGGTTGACCAAAAACAGCCGTAACCCAGGAGAACATTGATGCTGTACGGGAACTGATCGTCGAAGATCGTCATGCGACTCATGCGACATACCGTGAGATAGAAGCTTCCTTATGTATTTCAGGGACACGCGTTCAGAGTATTTTGCATGATCACTTAGGCGTTAAAAAGTTGATCTCACCCTGGATACCACATTTACTCATTAAATACCAAAAAACGGCTCGCGTCCAATGGTGTCGCAAAACTCTGCTGCAATTCAACAAAGGAAACTCAAACTTTTTTACGACATTATCAGTGGTGCCGAATCTTGGATATATGCCTATGATCCTGATTCTAAACAGCAGTCACATGTTTTCGTGTTCCACGATGAGCCAAAACCGACTAAAGCAATACGTTTACGGAGCACTTAGAAATAAATGGTCACCAAGTTTGTGGCGAAAAGTGGCCACATTGCCACCATCGTGCTCGCATATGATCCTGATTCTAAACAGCAGTCACCTGTTTTCGTGTTCCACGATGAGCCAAAACCGACTAAAGCAATACGTTTACGGAGCACTTAGAAATAAATGGTCACCAAGTTTGTGGCGAAAAGTGGCCACATTGCCACCATCGTGCTCGAGGATCATAAAACGATTAATGCTGACTGTATACCTTTGTTTGTTTACCAAAAATTATCGGCCCGATTCGAAAAAATAATCCTAAGTAAGCGTCGTATACTACTGCACCACGATAATGCGAGCTCGCACACCGCCCGACAAACAATTGCGTTTTTGAAAGAGCAAACCATCGAAATTCCACCCGCCGTACAGTCCAGACTTAAGCTCGAACAATTTTTTTACTTTTCAAAAAATCAAGTAACGACTTCGTGGTCAACGGTACTACGCCTGAAGAAGCGGTTGAGGCATACAAAACGGGCATTTTGGAGACCCCGACCCATACTGGAACATACTTTTGTGTATACTCCTGTATATCGTACACTTTGGCTAATGTCATTCCTGGCTGTAAATATAACATGTATTCATGTGTGTTCTTTTGCTTTTTATAATGCCTCTAGCTCATATTTCGACAGGTTCGCATTTCGCAATGATACCAATGCTAAGATGTACCCACCATTGTTAACTAGCAAATTAGTTACAAACATACTTGGATCATCTTTTGCAAGAAATCATCTTAAAATGCATTTAACTAAAAGGTTACAAAATACATGGGACCCTGAATGTAAGGCCTTAAGTATCATGTTAGTTTTGAAAAAGAATCCAAAACACATAGAACGTTTTTCACCAGGACCTGAAGTAACATATGAATAACACAAAAAGATTTCATCCTACGTGGATCAGTTTTTTCATGGACACCAGTACAATATAAATTTTGTTAAAAAGTACCAAGTTAATTGAAACATTATGAAGTAATAACTAGATAATGCAAAAACGTTTCAACCCACATGAATCAGTTTTTGCATAAGCACCAGTGTGATAATGGTTTTTGTTAAAATGTTCCAAGTTAATTGAAACGTTGATACAAAGTAATATTAATGATAAATATTTACTAAAAACGTTTCACTTAGCATGTTACGTTTTATTTTTTTTACGAATTGCTCAGTTCGGTAATAGTGTGGTTTGGAACAATAAGATAAAATTTTATTTTTAAAACTAAGCCACGTAGAGTCATGCGAGTCAGTGTAAACGATGCAATATGTCAAAAAAGGTTCCCCAGTAGCGTTAACTCAATTTTGGGTGACTTGTGGGTTGGAACGTTATTGTGTAACTACGTCCATGACGAAACCGTGTAATGACGTCTCACATGATTCGTCAATTTACCAAGTAGCAATGCACTTGAACGATGTTAACGTTCTAATAAAAGACCAATTTAAGACCGCAAAGTGAACAGCAGAGTCCTTTTGAAAGCTAAAAATAAAATTCTCGATTGAAGGGAATTGGACGTTGTTAGAACCGCATTACGTAAAGAAATGGGTTTTAGCGAGTAGCTGGTTATGTTCATAATAGTCTATTTATGATTTGACATCCTTAGCTATGCTCTACAAAGAAACTTCGACTCTTACCAATAATGAGACGAAACTGATCTACAGCTGCTTTACCTAATATTACCAGCATCAAAACGGTGTCCAGCATCTCCTAGTAACAAGCATCATGAAAAAGCCATAAAAGCGCGTTGTCTCAAAGCCAGTCAGGTTTAATATTTAGGTCTTGTAGAAGATCTACCCGTTCTACCTCATTCGGTACATGGATGGTCGCCAGTCAAATAAATAGGGTTGAGTGGTCAAACCCGATAAGTCGAGATATTTTTTAATTGAAAGAACAACTTCACGTCAATGTCATATAGTTCGTATTATAAACCGGTTAGCTCGACTTATCGGGTTTGACCACCCAACCCTCGATATGTTCCCATTTCGCTGTGTTCTTGTTTAGACATATTAATTTAGGTACGAGTTTCTTTCTAAACTTTAACAATATCCCTTTATACCCGTGATCTGCTAAGCTATCTGAATGTACCTAATGAACCTATGTAACGTGCATTAATCAAGCTCGAAAGAGTGCAGTCACAAAGCCAATAACCCGAAGTCCGAAAAAAAGACTACTCCATTTGGGTGCGTTCTTCTGCAAGATAGAGACTGTAACTCCCTTCATACTACACACCTGAATATAATGAGCATCAGGAACAAGCCACATAGTACTTTAAGCACATAGTTGCTGCACGAGTGGGAGCGGCGGATGTGGACTTCCATGGCGAAGAGGGATTGGATTCTGGATGCTTGACGTGATTACGCTATACTTCTGATAGACAATTAGCATCATCTGATGCGCGTATCTACGCGCTCTTGTAAAGCAAAGCAGGAGTGTAGAGACTCACTTGGATTGAGTTCCTAAGTAAGATAGATTTTCATCCCAACGTGTCCATAATTCAGAACGATGACATTATGCCAGAAAAAATCACTAAAACTGCTCTAATTAGTGTTCCTTGGCAAAGTAGAGGTTCTGTCTATGATTCTGACGATTTCTCGAACGAACGACAATTTCTCTTCATACTCCTACCACACTCTCCTAAAGCGAAGCAAAACTCCGAAGGGATCCAAAACGACTGCTAGTTTGCTTCGTTCTTCTGTAAGATGGACTGTATTTCCTTTCATACTACACATACCTGAATATAATGAGCATCAGGAACAAGCCAGTAAGCGCACAGGTCCACGACAGCCAGGCCAGCAGGGTGTCCGCGCGGTTCCGCAGGTCGGTGATCACACCAGCGGCCGCTTGGCTGACTGGCTGGCTGCCGTTGCTGCATGAGTGGGAGCGGCGGATGTGGACTTCCATGGCGAAGAGGGATTGGATTCTGGATGCTTGACGTGATCACGCTATACTTCTGATAGACAATTTGCATCATCTGATGCGCGTATCTACGCGCTCTTGTAAAGCAAAGCAGGAGTGTAGAGACTCACTTGGATTGAGTTCCTAAGTAAGTTAGATTTTCATCCCAACGTGTCCATAATTCAGAACGATGACCTTAGAGGCCAGAAAAAATCACTAAAACTGCTCTAATTTGTATTCCTAGGCAAAGTAGAGGTTCTGTCTATGATTCCGACGGTTTCTCGAACGAACGACAATTTCTCTTCATACTACCACACTCTCCTAAAGCGAAGCAAAACTCCGAAGGGATCCAAAACGACTGCTTTATTTTGCTTCGTTCTTCTGTAAAATAGACTGTAAATTCTTTCATATTACACATACCTGAATATAATAAGCATCAAGAACAAGCCGGTAAGCGCGCAGGTCCACGACAGCCAGGCCAGCAGGGTGTCCGCGCGGTTCCGCAGGTCGGTGATCACACCAGCGGCCGCTTGGCTGACTGGCTGGCTGCCGTTGCTGCACGAGTGGGAGCGGCGGATGTGGACTTCCATGGCGAAGAGGGATTGCATTCTGGATGCTTGACGTGATTAGGCTATACTTCTGATAGACAGCATCATCTGATGCGCGTATCTACGCGCTCTTGTAAAGCGAAGCAGGAGTGTAGAGACTCACTTGGATTGAGTTCCTAAGATAGATTTTCATCCCAACGTGTCAATAATTCAGAACGATGACCTTACAGGCCAGAAAAATCACTAAAACTGCTCTAATTAGTGTTCCTTGGCAAAGTGGAGGTTCTGTCTATGATTCCGACGATTTCTCGAACGAACGACAATTTCTCTTCATACTCCTACCACACTCTCCTAAAGCGAAGCAAAACTCCGAAGGGATCCAAAACGACTGCTATTTTGCTACGTTATTCAGTAAGATGGACTGTAAATCCTTTCATACGACACATACCTGAATATAATGAGCATCAGGAACAAGCCGGTAAGCGCGCAGGTCCACGACAGCCAGGCCAGCAGGGTGTCCGCGCGGTTCCGCAGGTCGGTGATCACACCAGCGGCCGCTTGGCTGACTGGCTGGCTGCCGTTGCTGCACGAGTGGGAGCGGCGGATGTGGACTTCCATGGCGAAGAGGGATTGGATGCTGGATGCTTGATTAGGGCGACACTTCGACAAAATCCCGTTATACTTCTGATACACGATAAGGGTGGAAGCGCGCTCGTAAAGCAACGCAGGAGTTTAAGAGCCTAGTGATGGATCGTTCCCGGTAATTTGTCAATCTTACTGTGGGGAAAGTTTCCATTTGAAAATATTCCCTATACTGTGTTGGGTAAATTACCGAGAACAACCCATTACTAAATGAGACTCACTAGGACTGGTTTATTTAATAGTTCCTCGGTAAGATAGTCTCATCCCAAGAAATCCATTATTCAGAAAGACGTTAGAGGGCAGAGAAATTCCTACTAGAGACACATTTAAATATAGAACACATCATAAAGCTATGCAAAAGTGCGAAGGGATCCAACACGACTGCTTTATTTTGCTGTGTTCTTTTGTGACATAAACACAGTGAAATGTCATCTTTCTTTCACTCTGAATACGGGTGTTTTTTTCCATCAAATGAGTGTTGCAGTATTTCAGTAAATGCGACAATATACCTACCTGAATATAATGAGCATCAGGAACAAGCCAGTAAGCGCGCAGGTCCACGACAGCCAGGCCAGCAGGGTGTCCGCGCGGTTCCGCAGGTCGGTGATCACACCAGCGGCCGCTTGGCTGACTGGCTGGCTGCCGTTGCTGCACGAGTGGGAGCAGAGGATGTGGACTTCCATGGCCAAGAGGGATTGGATTCTGGATGCTTGACGTGATTACGCTATACTTCTGATAGACAATTAGCATCATCTGATGCGCGTATCTACGCGCTCTTGTAAAGCAAAGCAGGAGTGTAGAGACTCACTTGGATTGAGTTCCTAAGGCCAGCCGTACAGCTGTAAGTTCTTACGTAAGTTATAGAGACGGAGCTATACTAAGGAATGAGATAGTAATATTCACCTCTCACTCCTTAGTATAGCTCCGTCCCTATAACTTACGTAAGATCTTACAGGTGTACGGCTGGCCTAAGATAGATTTTCATCCCAACGTGTCGATAATTCAGAACGATGACCTTAGAGGCCAGAAAAAAACACTAAAACTGCTCTAATTAGTGTTCCTTGGCAAAGTAGAGGTTCTGTCTATGATTCCGACGATTTCTCGAACGAACGACAAATTCTCTTCATACTCCTGCCACACTCTCCTAAAGCGAAGCAAAACTCCGAAGGGATCCAAAACAACTGCTATTTTGTTTCGTTCCTCTGTAAGATAGACTGCAATTCCCTTCATACTACGCAATACCTGCATATGATGAGCATCAGGAACAAGCCAGCAAGCGCGCAGGTCCACGACAGCCAGGCCAGCAGGGTGTCCGCGCGGTTCCGCAGGTCGGTGATCACACCAGCGGCCGCTTGGCTGACTGGCTGGCTGCCGTTGCTGCACGAGTGGGAGCGGCGGATATGGACTTCCATGGCGAAGAGGGATTGGATTCTGGATGCTTGACGTGATTAGGCTATACTTCTGATAGACAGCATCATCTGATGCGCGTATCTACGCGCTCTTGTAAAGCAAAGCAGGAGTGTAGACTCACTTGGATTGAGTTCCTAAGTAAGATAGATTTTCATCCCAACGTGTCCATAATTCAGAACGATGACCTTAGAGGCCAGAAAAATCACTAAAACTGCTCTAATTAGTGTTCCTTGGCAAAGTAGAGGTTCTGTCTATGATTCCGACGATTTCTCGAACGAACGACAATTTCTCTTCATACTCCTACCACACTCTCCTAAAGCGAAGCAAAACTCCGAAGGGATCCAAAACGACTGCTATTTTGCTTCGTTCTTCTGTAAGATGGACTGTAAATCCTTTCATACTACTCATATGACACATACTACACAGTTCATGAGGTTATGTCTATGATTCCGACGATTTCTCGAACGAACGACAATTTCTCTTCATACTCCTAGCACACTCTCCTAAAGCGAAGCAAAACTCCGAAGGGATCCAACACAACAGCTTCATTTTGCTTCGGTCTTCTGTAAAATAGACTGTAAATTCTTTCATACTACACATACCTGAATATAATGAGCATCAGGAACAAGCCGGTAAGCGCGCAGGTCCACGACAGCCAGGCCAGCAGGGTGTCCGCGCGGTTCCGCAGGTCGGTGATCACACCAGCGGCCGCTTGGCTGACTGGCTGGCTGCCGTTGCTGCACGAGTGGCAGCGGAGGATGTGGACTTCCATGGCGAAGAGGGATTGGATCCTGGATGCTTGACGTGATTACGCTATACTTCTGATAGACAATTAGCATCATCTGATGCGCGTATCTACGCGCTCTTGTAAAGCAAAGCAGGAGTGTAGACTCACTTGGATTGAGTTCCTAAGTAAGATAGATTTGCATCCCAACGTGTCCATAATTGAGAACGATGACCTTAGAGGCCCGAAAAAATCACTAAAACTGCTCTAATTAGTGTTCCTTGGCAAAGTGGAGGTTCTGTCTATGATTCCGACGATTTCTCGAACGAACGACAATTTCTCTTCATACTACCACACTCTCCTAAAGCGAAGCAAAACTCCGAAGGGATCCAAAACGACTGCTATTTTGCTTCGTTCCTCTGTAAAATAGACTAAGTTCTTTCATATTACACAAACCTGAATATAATGAGCATCAGGAACAAGCCAGTAAGCGCGCAGGTCCACGACAGCCAGGCCAGCAGGGTGTCCGCGCGGTTCCGCAGGTCGGTGATCACACCAGCGGCCGCTTGGCTGACTGGCTGGCTGCCGTTGCTGCACGAATGGGAGCGGCGGATGTGGACTTCCATGGCGAAGAGGGATTGGATCCTGGATGCTTGTGATTACGCTATACTTCTGATAGACAATTTGCATCATCTGATGCGCGTATCTACGCGCTCTTGTAAAGCAAAGCAGGAGTGTAGAGACTCACTTGGATTAAGTTCCTACGTAAGATAGATTTTCATCCCAACGTGTCCATAATTGAGAACGATGACTTTAGAGGCCAGAAAAAATCACTAAAACTGCTCTAATTAGTGTTCCTTGGCAAAGTAGAGGTTCTGTCTATGATTCCGACGATTTCTCGAAAGAACGACAATTTCTCTTCATACTCCTACCACACTCTCCTAAAGAGAAGCAAAACTCCGAAGGGATCCAAAACGACTGCTATTTTGCTACGTTCTTCTGTAAGATGGACTGTAAATCCTTTCATACTACACTTACCTGAAAATAATGAGCATCAGGAACAAGCCGGTGAGTGCGCAGGTCCACGACAGCCAGGCCAGCAGGGTGTCCGCGCGGTTCCGCAGGTCGGTGATCACACCAGCGGCCGCTTGGCTGACTGGCTGGCTGCCGTTGCTGCATGAGTGGGAGCGGCGGATGTGAACTTCCATGGCGAAGAGGGATTGGATGCTGGATGCTTGACGTGATTACGCTATACTTCTGATAGACAATTAGCATCATCTGATGCGCGTATCTACGCGCTCTTGTAAAGCAAAGCAGGAGTGTAGAGACTCACTTGGATTGAGTTCCTAAGTAAGTTAGATTTTCATCCCAACGTGTCCATAATTCAGAACGATGACCTTAGAGGCCAGAAAAAATCAGTAAAACTGCTCTAATTAGTGTTCCTTGGCAAAGTAGAGGATCTGTCTATGATTCAGACGATTTCTTGAATGAACGACAATTTCTCTTCATACTACCACACTCTCCTAAAGCGAAGCAAAACTCCGAAGGGATCCAAAACGACTGCTATTCTGTTTCGATCTTCTGTAAGATGGACTGTAAATTCTTTCATACTACACATACCTGAATATAATTAGCATCAGGAACAAGCCAGTAAGCGCACAGGTCCACGACAGCCAGGCCAGCAGGGTGTCCGCGCGGTTCCGCAGGTCGGTGATCACACCAGCGGCCGCTTGGCTGACTGGCTGGCTGCCGTTGCTGCACGAGTGGGAGCGGCGGATGTGGACTTCCATGGCGAAGAGGGATTGGATTCTGGATGCTTGACGTGATTACGCTATACTTCTGATAGACAATTAGCATCATCTGATGCGCGTATCTACGCGCTCTTGTAAAGCAAAGCAAGAGTGTAGAGACTCACTCGGATTGAGTTCCTAAGTAAGATATAATTATTTACGTGTCCATAATTCAGAACGATGACCTTAGAGGCCAGAAAAAATCAGTAAAACTGCTCTAATTAGTGTTCCTTGGCAAAGTAGAGGTTTTTCTATGATTCCGACGATTTCTCGAACGAACGACAATTTCTCTTCATATTCATACTCCTACCACACTCTCCTAAAGCGAAGCAAAACTCCGAAGGGATCCAAAACGACTGCTAGTTTGCTTCGTTCTTCTGTAAGATGGACTGTAAATCCTTTCATACTACATATATGACACATACTACACAGTTCATGAGGTTCTGTCCATGATTCTGACGATTTCTCGAACGAACGACAATTTCTCTTCATACTTACTCCTACCACACTCTCCTAAAGCGAAACAAAATTCCGAAGGGATCCACAACGACTTATATTTTGCTTCGTTCTTCTGTAAAATAGACTGTCAATTCTTTCATACTACACATACCGGAATATAATGAGCATCAGGAACAAGCCAGTAAGCGCGCAGGTCCACGACAGCCAGGCCAGCAGGGTGTCCGCGCGGTTCCGCAGGTCGGTGATCACACCAACGATGATCTTAGATGCCAGAGAGATTCACAAGAACTTTCTTAGCAAGATAATAATAATGAGCTATTATTTCCTTAATAAACATGTACAGTTCAAGGTTATTTGTTTTATTTAATTTTCTAAGATATCTTCATCATAAGGACTGCCCTGGGCGGTAAAAGCCTCGTCCAATCCTCTTAGCAAGATAGAAGTTCAAAATTTCGAACGACAATTTCTCTTCATAGTCCTGCTTGGCATATACCTAAATATAAAGCACACTTACAAGTCCGAAGGGATCCAACACGACTGCTTTATTTTGCTACATTCTTCTGTAAGATAGACGATAAATTCTTTCATACTACACAATACACATACCTGAATATAATGAGCATCAGGAACAAGCCGGTAAGCGCGCAGGTCCACGACAGCCAGGCCAGCAGGGTGTCCGCGCGGTTCCGCAGGTCGGTGATCACACCAGCGGCCGCTTGGCTGACTGGCTGGCTGCCGTTGCTGCACAGTGGGAGCGGCGGATGTGGACTTCCATGGCAAAGAGGGATTGGATGCGGGATGCTTGATTAGGGCAACACTTCGACAAAATCCCATTAAAATACTTCTGATACACGATAAGCGTGGAAGCGCGCTCGTAAAGCAACGCAGAAGTCTAAGAGCCTAGTGATAGATCGTTCCCGGTAATTTCCCAATCTTACTGTGGGGAAAGTTTCCATTTGCAAATATTCCCTATACTGTGTTGTGTTGGGTAAATTACCGAGAACAACCCATCACTAAACGAGACTTACTAGGACTGGTTCATTTAATAGTTTTCCTCGGTAAGATAGAGTTTCATCCCAAGGAATCCATTATTCAGAAAGACGTTAGAGGGCAGAGAAATTCCTACTAGAAACACATCTAAATATAGAACACATCATAAAGCGAAGCAAAACTCCGAAGAGATCCAAAACGACTGCTATTTTGCTTTGTTCCTCTGTAAGGTAGACTGTAAATTCTTTCATATTACACATACCTGAATATAATGAGCATCAGGAACAAGCCAGTAAGCGCGCAGGTCCACGACAGCCAGGCCAGCAGGGTGTCCGCGCGGTTCCGCAGGTCGGTGATCACACCAGCGGCCGCTTGGCTGACTGGCTGGCTGCCGTTGCTGCACGAGTGGGAGCGGCGGATGTGGACTTCCATGGCGAAGAGGGATTGGATGCTGGATGCTTGACGTGATTACGCTATACTTCTGATAGACAATTAGCATCATCTGATGTGCGTATCTACGCGCTCTTGTAAAGCAAAGCAGGAGTGTAGAGACTCACTTGGATTGAGTTCCTAAGTAAGATAGATTTTCATCCCAACGTGTCCATAATTCAGAACGATGACCTTAGAGGCCAGAAAAATCACTAAAACTGCTCTAATTAGTGTTCCTTGGCCAAGTAGAGGTTCTGTCGATGATTCCGATGATTTCTCGAACGAACGACAATTTCTCTTCATACTCCTACCACACTCTCCTAAAGCGAAGCAAAACTCCGAAGGGATCCAAAACGACTGCTATTTTGCTTCCTGGCTGGCTGCCGTTGCTGCATGAGTAGGAGCGGCGGATGTGGACTTCCATGGCCAAGATGGTGTTTAGGTCGACACTTTGACAAAATCCCGCTATACTTCTGATACACTATAAGCGTGGAAGCGCTTTCATAAAGCAACGGAAGAGTCCGAACGACAATTTTTCTTCATGGTCCTTTAAGCACATATCTAAATATAGATCACCCTCTCACAAAGCGAAGCAAATGTCCTAAGGGATCCAACACGACAGCTTAGTTTGCTACGTTCTTCTGTAAGATGGACTGTAAATCCTTTCATACTACACCTGATTAGGGCGACACTTTGACAAAATCCCGTTATACTTCTGATACACTATAAGCGTGGAAGCGCTTTCATAAAGCAACGGAAGAGTCCGAACGACAATTTTTCTTCATGGTCCTTAAAGCACATATCTTAATATAGAACACCCTCTCACAAAGCGAAGCAAAACTCTTAAGGGATCCAACACGACAGCTTCATTTTGTATCTACGCGCTCTCGTAAAGAAAAGCAGGAGTGTAGAGACTCACTTGGATTGAGTTCCTAAGTAAGATAGATTTTCATCCCAACGTGTCCATAATTCAGAACGATGACCTTAGAGGCCAGAAAAAATCACTAAAACTGCTCTAATTAGTGTTCCTTGGCAAAGTAGAGGTTCTGTCTATGATTCCGACAATTTCTCGAACGAACGACAATTTCTCTTCATACTCCTACCACACTCTCCTAAAGCGAAGCAAAACTCCGAAGGGATCCAAAACGACTGCTATTTTGCTTCGTTCTTCTGTAAGATAGACTGTAAATCCCTTCATACTACACACCTGAATATAATGAGCATCAGGAACAAGCCGGTAAGCGCGCAGGTCCACGACAGCCAGGCCAGCAGGGTGTCCGCGCGGTTCCGCAGGTCGGTGATCACACCAGCGGCCGCTTGGCTGACTGGCTGGCTGCCGTTGCTGCACGAGTGGGAGCGGCGGATGTGGACTTCCATGGCGAAGAGGGATTGGATTCTAGATGCTTGACTAGGGCGACACTTCGACATAATCCCGTTATACTTCTGATTCACGATAAGCCTGGAAGCGCGCTCGTAAAGCAACGCAGGAGTTTAAGAGCCTAGTGATGGATCGTTCCCGGTAATTTGTCAATCTTACTGTGGGGAAAGTTTCCATTTGAAAATATTCCCTATACTGTGTTGGGTAAATTACCGAGAACAACCCATCACTAAATGAGACTCACTAGGACTGGTTTATTTAATAGTTCCTCGGTAAGATAGAGTTTCATCCCAAGGAATCCATTATTCAGAAAGACGTTAGAGGGCAGAGAAATTCCTAGAGACACATCTAAATATAGAACACATCATAAAGCTAAGCAAAAGTGCAAAGGGATTCAACACGACTGCTTTATTTTGCTGCGTTCTTTTGTGACATAAACACATGGAAATGTCATCTTTCTTTCACTCTGAATACGGGTATCAAATGAGTGTTGCAGTATTTTAGTAAATGCGACAATATACCTACCTGAATATAATGAGCATCAGGAACAAGCCGGTAAGCGCGCAGGTCCACGACAGCCAGGCCAGCAGGGTGTCCGCGCGGTTCCGCAGGTCGGTGATCACACCAGCGGCCGCTTGGCTGACTGGCTGGCTGCCGTTGCTGCACGAGTGGGAGCGGCGGATGTGGACTTCCGTGGCGAAGAGGGATTGGATGCGGGATGCTTGACGTGATTACGCTATACTTCTGATAGACAATTAGCATCATCTGATGCGCGTTAGGTTAGCTCAGGACCGGGACCAGTGGCGTACAAGAAGAGAGGCCTATGCTCAGCAGTGGGCGAATAACGGCTGAATATGATAATGCGCGTTATCTACGCGCTCTTGTAAAGCAAAGCAGGAGTGTAGAGACTCACTTGGATTGAGTTCCTAAGTAAGATAGATTTTCATCCCAACGTGTCCATAATTCAGAACGATGACCTTAGAGGCCAGAAAAAATCACTAAAACTGCTCTAATTAGTGTACCTTGGCAAAGTAGAGGTTCTGTCTATGATTCCGACGATTTCTCGAACGAACGACAATTTCTCTTCATACTCCTACCACACTCTCCTAAAGTGAAGCAAAACACCGAAGGGATCCAAAACGACTGCTATTTTGCTTCGTTCTTCTGTAACATAGACTGTACATTCTTTCATAGTACACATACCTGAATATAATGAGCATCAGGAACAAGCCGGTAAGCGCGCAGGTCCACGACAGCCAGGCCAGCAGGGTGTCCGCGCGGTTCCGCAGGTCGGTGATCACACCAGCGGCCGCTTGGCTGACTGGCTGGCTGCCGTTGCTGCACGAGTTAGAGCGGCGGATGTGGACTTCCGTGGCGAAGAGGGATTGGATGCGGGATGTGTATGTGGTTAGTTCTGGAACAAAGATAAATTAGCAGAGTTTTCTCCTTACTATAAGCTGGCAATGGGAGTATACAGTTGTAATGAACGCTTTATTGAGTTTCAGCGGCCCTACCGCTAACTTCGAAATTCGCATATTTCAAGGATTTGTCTCCCTCATTCTAATAACGTCTTCGTTGGAGCGACAGCGAAAAATCCTCGAAATTTAAGAATTTCTATTTTCGTGGTAGTAGGCCTGGTTTTTCCACTCACGTGAGTAGGAATGCGTATTGATGCAAGCAAGAGGGACGGAATAGTACATAGATACATAGTGCATCTAGGGAGGTAAGGTAATATATTTCATCACACTTGCGGACAAAAAGACAAGTTTTAAGACAAAATTTTATTAAATTCCCAAGGGAATTACACTTTTCTATAAAACTCCCGCGATGCATGCAAGCAATGGGTCGTTTAGAAAGCAAGTGTGATGAAAAGTAAGTTACGCAGTTGGTACAGTTACCTTATACTCCGCTGCTATCTCAAGATAAACAAAGTGGTCAAAATCCACAATAACACTTTAGAGTAGGTAAGTAATGTAAGTATGCCCTATCTATCCCATTTAGAGAAATATAGTCTAAAATACGCCAAGCCATATGACTACCTCCAAATAGTAACTAACAACTCAGTGATTGCCTTTTCTTTGCAAAATAAGAATACAATTTCTTATGTTTATTTCACTAAACAGCTATACTAAAAGGTAAGTATTGTTCGCCGTAAACTGCATGGTCTATTCTTAACGATTTTATAAAAAGAGCCTGACATCTGTATCTTGACATATCGTAGCTTGACATATCAAATATTCGCTATTGAAAGACAGAACTTACTTCTCTTGACAGTAGCAATAATGCTTCCCTTCGCAAAATCCCCAAATACACAAAGAGGCTCCGACATCTTCAGATCAAAGCAGACCGCATTCACTAATAGATTCCAATTCCAATGGCTTGACATCTCCGGGAACTCTTTCTGGCAAACGGCTGCTCCCTGGTCGAAAAACTTGGCGCAGTGCTCGTATGGAGTTCCTAGTTTTTCGTTGCATGTTGCTTCGACGGAATTTAGCCAGGATAAGGAAGACTGAAGGACATGAGCTGTGAAAATATTAGTTCATAGATTATAGGGTCCATTACATTAACAATTTGTGACTTAGATATTATTAGCGACCCGTCCCTGTTTCGCACGTGCTGGCCTACTACCGCGAACTTCGAAATTCGTAAATTTCAAGGATTTTTCTTTGTCACTCCAACGAAGGCGTCATTAGAGTGAGAGAGACAAATGCTCGAAGCTTGAGAATTTCGAAGTTCGCGGTAGGGTCGCTGATACTAAAACCTTCCTCTTTAACCTTTCACTAAAGTGGTCGTGTGTTGTCATGCCTACCACGCCAAGAGCCACGTAATTGGTCATCGAGTTGATGCTGTCAAAGTAACTATCTTGCTGACAGATAAGGCTTATTTTCGTTGATCATTAGCAGATATACTGGCGTATATGTCACATTTTGATTCGAGAGGGAAGGCGTTAAAAAGCTTATTTAAAAAAAGACACTAATACCTATACGTTGCATAGTTTTATAGATTATAGGGGCAGACAGCCGGAAAAGCATTTTGTTTTATAGTATGCAATGACGTCGTTTTCTAGTAAGGCGTGAAGTGGAGGAGTTCCACTCGTTATAAAAAAAAATATGGGTAATATGCATGTGGTCATAAACACGCTAATATTAATACTGAAAGAAATATTCACCTATACTCATAGTCAGCCGATGTATCCTCACCATTAACTTTTTCATATTCACTGCCAAATATTCGATCTTCTCGATAGTTCCATCCATCGTCTCTTTCATTAGATTCAGCGGGCTGTCCTTAGATTCCTTTATCTCTTTGACACTGGATTTTATCTGTTCCTATAATGAAATCAAATCATAATTTGGTACGGTTACGATAGCTGGAATTCATGGGATTATACAGTCGACCCTTATGGTTTGCTCTTGGGGTGGCCTATGTCCAGCAGTGGATAATGTTATTAGGTATAACTAGGTATTTTTACCTATACGTTCGAAGGCACTAGGAGATAAAGCTTTGCTATAGAGCAAAATTGCAATACTGAATCGCTATCAAGAGCGTATCCTTTGCTTCTTTGGGCGTAGAATGCGGTCATCAAGATACTGACTGGCGAACCAAATAATTCTGGGTAATATAGAAGACAAACGCAGTAGGGGGACAATACCAGTGCCCTGGAGCGTCGTAGTCAAGAGGGTTGCAAAGTGTAGGTAGTCTCTACGAAGCGGACCACTTGGCAAAGAACCGGACTGCATAGAGAACAGTTACATGCGGTCATGATCCGCAGTCATGAGTAGCGTTGAAAATTTCCGGATTAAATCCCGTTTCTTTCCAAACAGCTTTTTTCTGGATTTTTTCGAAAAAAATAATGAAATGTTCCACTTTAATTTTCAACTCTAAACCAAGGAGAATTAGGTCTAATTTTCACTTATACCAGGAGAACGCGATGTTATCGAGGAAAAATCAATTGAAACAGATGTAAAGGAGTGACCGTGACAGTGACATTGATTATTTCTGTAAAAACCTGAAAAAAAACGGAAAAAAACATTTTGATTTCTTCCGACATTTTCAACGCTAGTCATCATGAGGGAACGACTAAGAAGAAGGTCCCTTATTCAATTTGGTTATTCTTTTACTTGTGACTTTGTGACTGTAGTACAGTATAAAAATACATAGGTAATTGAATGCAGACAACTGTGTTCTCAGAGCAATTTTGTTGCCACAACCCGATATTTTAATATCGATTTGCTGCATAATTTAAGTTTCTATCTACTTACTCGAAGTCTGAATCGATAATCCCTGAAGCATTTTATTATCATAAGTAGGTACTAGAAATTCTATTGCCATTTTACTACTAGGGGCACCCTACTCGTCATTCTCTATAGTAGGTAACTCGCATGCTTAGTATGAGCTGCCAGCGTGAGCTTAACGCAGTAGATAGTGTAACTTTAGATTTCATCACATTATAAGCCTCTCACATCCCAGTCCACTGCTGGACCTAGGCCTCTTCATATTAACTATTGGTAAGTATGAGCCGATGCATAAATCATGCGACCTTTTATCGGCTACTTTTTTTTACTGTCCGTATCACGTACTAATACAGACGAAGGCATGGGCACCCAAAAAACTCCCTAGGGTTTGGTCTGTGGCAAAACAAACAGCACAGGCAAAGAGCTAGTGATTTATTAATATGTCAGCTCCATCTAAGTGTAGTTCTATGCGATTTTTCAGTCGCAACAATCAAGTCATTACCATTCCCAAATTATTGACGAACTGCGTATAAATAGTGGAGTCATTTTCGATTATCTTGTAGCAGACGCATGTTTGTCTGCTATTCTGGCATAATAGTCTCGTTTGCTTTTATAAAACGGTAAATAAAGTGGTGAGGTAATGAACAAAAAAAACGCGTAACAAAATCGCATTTGTCGCCAACATTCTCTTTCCGGGGGTTAACGAATTACACAAAACTAACAAATCGGGGTTGACCACCTACGCTGACCCCTCATTACAAATGCGTCGGAAAAATCTAAAATTTCCATTTCTATTAACAAATTAGAGCCTATTTCATAAATATATATTCCCTTCTATAACTTACGCTAACGCTATAAGGTGGAAATTCGTATACATTGTTACGGCAGACTTTTGTACAATAACCTTAGTTCATGGACCTTTAAGTAGTGTTAATATTTACGAGTCTGCTTGTAGTATTATTTATGATTGTCTGTTATAAACGGCTTCCTAGGGAAATAGATAATCGTTTTATGTGTGCGAGACTGGAGCTATTATTAAATACAGTTTTTAACAAAAATAGTGGTGATCCGTATAATTCCCGGGTATTCTGTACTTACCGTAAAACCACCTTCGTCCGCGTATGTAACCGGAGTGGTACATAAAAATAAAAAAATGATCCTGATAGGATACTGGTAGCCAAAGGGAAATATAGTCCAAAAATGGTCCAAAACTTAAATAATCGATTATCGTCCCTTAGGTAGTATCTCATCACATCAGCCGAAAGACGTCCACTGCTCAACATAGGCCTCCCTCAAAGATTGCCACAATGACCGGTTCTGCGCCACCCGCATACAGCGGACTCCTGCGACCTTCACCGAGTCATCTGTTCTCCTGCTCACGCTGCGCTGCTGCCTGGCCACAACTTTGGTCTAAGGCGATGGCTGGGCGGAAAACCATGCGCGCGAGAGGGAGTTCCGATATCGGCCTCTCTCTCCAACTTATGGATTCGCTCGCCGCCGATCGCCTTATACCAGTGTCGTGGCCAGCCCATTAGTTTCCATACCTGCCCACAAGCTAACGAAGCGGATAAAGTATCAAGATTCTTCAAAGTATTGGCCGCAGGTCCGGTGAGGATGAGAACTAGGGCATAGCACGCGAGTGTGTAGCGCCCTACGCGTGAGAATAGCCCAGGGATTAGGAGCAGCACTAGGCATCTGAAATGAGTGAATTGTTTACAAACACAAACACCGGTTAACTGCCCACTATAAGCTGTAATACGATAGCCATAAAGTTAATTAATAGTCAGAGCGTAATCGCAACGGTATACACTGTCACAACGGAAGAACAGCGGCCCTACCGCGAAAAACGAAATTCGTAAATTTCGAGGATTTGTCTCTCTCACTCTAATGACGCCTTCGTTTGAGTGACAGAGAAAAATCCTCGAAATTTACGTACCTATTTAGATTTTCGCGGTAGTAGGCCAGCGCTGGCTTAGCCAGCTACATGCTGAGTTGTGACCTTTTGTGGCAAGCTGTGGTTGTGGCCTATTTAAAATATACGCGCATAAAATACGGCACATTATTTTCTTGTTACATTTGACCGGTTTGAGTAAGCGATTTATCATAAATACTGAATTTATTTATTTTTTTAATAAAGGAAAATCTCCCTTACACAAAATGTGCTAGGTACTTATTTAAAATTTTAAGGTAGTTGCCATCCATGTGGCATTATTTTTTTTCACCATGTATAAAATACATAAATAAGATATAGATACCTACATATTAAGTGGCCGTGTGGTGACGTCAGTAAGAATACATTTTGTCACCACCCCAACTCCTCCTGCGGGAGTCTAAGAGTCGACTAAGGGATTTAAGTGTCACTGATCATTATTTGATAAAAGATTGATGATTGGCAGCAGCGTCATCATAGTGGACATTACTGCGATCGCCAATCCGCTTGCCCAGCGTGGCGATTATGGGCATTTACCTCCTAATGCGTCTATCTATAGTTAATGGAGACGCCTACGTCCAGCAGTGGACTATCATAGGCTGATGATGATGATGACGATGACGTATTAAATACTTAAATACATAAGACAACCACGACCGAGAAACAAATATTTGTGATAATAAATACACAAATAATGCTCTCGCCGGGATTCGAACCCGGAAATACAAGGTCGCTTCCCGCTGCCTGTAGCCATACATATAGGAAGTTTTTAGTATCAATATTGTACTCGCGCAAAGCCGGGTGTATCACTAGGGCTCCTATAAAAATGTACTAAAACACTAACCTGACTGTGTAACTAAAAGCTACGCCCAAAATGATCGCCGCACAAACAGCCCAACTCAAAACCGTCCATACCGACACTTGATAAACTATGACGGTATAAAGAAAATACGTCATAATCCCACCAACGATCCCAATCACAATTCTCAAAAGAAAACTTGAATTTTCCTTCAGAAAAGTGCAAGAATTCGCAATTCTCGAACCCTCAGGGCACCAGTTTCTATAAATTTGCTCGAGTTTCTTCTGCGAATCATTACGGTAGACTGTCCATTTTTGAAATAACGTGCTCCGTAACTCCGTCTTAGAATTTATCGAGTTCATTTTCTCTTTTTCATATTTTAGTCTGTATTTTTCTATAGTACGCGCTTTCCAGAGAAGTGCTAAGTACGCCATTCTGGTGATTTTGTGCGCTTATTTAATGTTTTCTTTGTATCGGGACCTCATAATTCTAAAACTTATGAATTTTGCTTTCAAGAGTTGTCGTGAACGTCAGAATATTTTATTTTTCTTTTTAAAACTTCGCGGTTCTAAGAAGGATGTTTTAAATTCTTCCTCTTGGTATCAAAGCAAAGAGTTTTTACTTGTGCAATTACTATAAACATTTTTTTTGTTTTTTTACTAGAATTTGTAAGAGTGTGTTACATGTCATGTACAGTCATCAAAAACGTTTTGAGTAACACTCATGCCGGTACTAAAGTACCTACACATACAGGTAGTACCTGTTAGGTACATTTTATTACAAAAAACATTCGTAATCGATCGCAATATTTTAAACGAAAGCGAAATTCCGCATTGTGTGCCAAATTCTACAACTTATGGACCGAGGTTTCCGCTATTTCCTAAAATAGGTATTGAAATGGAATGACATACCTACGAAGTTATTAAGCTATTAAAATTTTGACAGGCGTTTATTTCAATGAAATATCGCAGAAATATATCTATTCTTGTATTATGAAGTTAATTATGTTCGTTTTGAATATAAAAACGTATTTTTAACATCGATCTTTTGTACTGTTCGTGAACGCAGCATATACCTATAACTACATCGTTGTACTATAAGAGGAAGCTATTCATTTGGTACTTGATACAATTCTCTTTTATTGTCCGAAGCATCGACCACATGTAAGGACGCAAAATAGCGCGGATAGATTTCCTTGGGTTCGTTGACTTCAACGAAATTGTCAATAACAAATTAAAATGAACCTGTGCTGTGTTCTGCGGATCTGCGCCGTCCCCTCATTGAACGAACATGCGCAGAAGACTGCATTGCTACAAAATCAACTTCACACCGTACCAGTACTGGAAATCATAAAGATAATTCCTCATAATCATTCAGTAAAAGCAACGTAATGCCCCGAAGGATACCCTGAATGTGCCACGGCTTGTTAAAGTGAATTATTTATAATGTGTCGGTGATCTACGGAATGAAATAAGGATTTTCGTGTAAACATTTTGGTTTTTCGTGAACGGAATTGTA
>JALPQI010000403.1:0-11289 GCA_025490895.1 Thaumatotibia leucotreta | reverse complement strand
CGAATATGTGCAGATTTTTCGGTGTCACTTAACAAGCAACTACTTGTAGATAAATATCCGTTACCCCGCATAGAGGAGTTATTTTCAAAATTGCACGGTGGGCAACAATTTTCAAAGCTGGATCTCTCAAACGCATATAATCAGCTACGGTTAAGTGAGGATTCTCAAAAGTACACTTGCATTAACACTCATAAGGGCTTGTTCACATACTCGCGGCTCGTTTTTGGGTTAGCGTGTGCTACTGCCATATTTCAACGATCTTTAGAAACTATTCTCGCTGGCCTCGATGTATGTATATTTTTGGATGATATCCTGATAACGGGTCGCAATAGGGCGGAACACCTGCAGCGGTTAAACGAAGTTTTCCAAAGGCTGCAGGAAGCTGGATTAGTGTTACAAAAAGACAAGTGCTCGTTTTTCCAAGACTCCATTTCGTATTTGGGGTACAATATTGACAAGCATGGCCTACATAAATCACCTGATAAGGTAAAAGCCATGCTTGAAGCAAAAACTCCAGAAAATATATCCGAATTAAAATCTTTTCTAGGTCTAGTGAATTATTATAGACATTTTGTAAAAAATGCTTCATCAATTTTGTATCCTTTACATAAGCTGTTACAAAAAAATGCGAAATGGTCTTGGACGAGCGAACATGATGCGGCGGTAGTGAACATAAAAAAACAACTCGCTTCAGACGTGACACTAGCTCATTTTAATCCGAATGCTTCATTAATTCTAACAGTAGACGCATCACCTACAGGGTTGGGGGCAATTTTGAGCCTTATCAATGAGAGCGGGGTCGAGCAACCCATCTCGTTTATGTCAAGGTCATTAACTAGCGCTGAAAAGAAATATAGCCAAATCAGTAAAGAGGCTACAAGTATCATATTCGGAATACGTAAATTCCATCATTATTTGTACGGTCGTGACGAGCCGTTCATACTCAGGACCGATCATAAACCTCTGCTCAGCATTTTTCGACCTGATAAAGGAGTTCCGGAAGTGTCGGCTAATCGCCTTCAGCGATATGCCTTGTTTTTATCGGCATACAATTATAAAATTGAATATGTTAGCAGTGCGCGTAATACAGCTGATTTTCTAAGCCGTTCAGTGAGCGAGACCGATGTCTTTGACGCCACAGCGAGCGAGCAAGATGAAACAATTGACCGAGCTTCATACCTCCATTTCATAATGGACGGCGATATACCTATCTCAATAGATAATGTTTGCGAAGCGACGCGCACTGATAGCATACTCTCACAGGTGACGAATTATGTAATGAACGGTTGGCCTGTTAAAATAAAGGATCGTAATTTACAACCTTATTACATTTGTAGATTAGAATTATCCGTAGAAAAAGGTTGTGTGGTTAGAGGTTCTAGATTGGTAATTCCCGGGTCTCTGCAAAATAAAATCGTAGACGAGTTACACCGGGGACATTTAGGTATGAATAAAATGAAGGCGGAGGCTCGTTTACGATTTTGGTGGCCTAACATGGCAACGGACATCGAACGGCGCGCGGCCAGCTGCGCGGAGTGCGTGCGCGTGCGACCCGCGCCGCCCCGCGCGCCCCTAGCGCCATGGCCGTTCCCGCCAGATGCCTTCCACCGCGTTCATATTGACATTTTGGGCCCTACGCATGGGAAATACTTCCTAATATTGGTAGATGCCCACTCTAAATGGGTGGAGTGTTTCGATGTATCCACTTCATACAGTAGTCGGGTAATAATCGAGAAACTTTGCGAAACGATGTCTAGATTTGGCATTTTCCGCACAGTTTGCTCGGATAACGGAACTTCGTTTGTGTCTACGGAATTTGAGCACTTCTGTAAAATAAATGGCATAGAACACATCACTACTCCCACTTACAGTCCAGCAAGCAATGGGCAAGCAGAGATATATGTTAAGCAAATTAAACTAGCGCTAAACAAAATTATATCTTCGGGCACGCAATTACGTAATATTAATGTAAAAATACAAGAATACTTATTTATGTACAGAAATTCGAAACACACATCAACTAACATGTCTCCCGCAGAGGTTTTATTTGGGCGTAAGTTACGATGTCGCTTAGACTGGTTACACCTGTCGCATTCGTCCTCGTCACCACTATCTGATTCAGCAATCTCTGACAATGTGTCGCGCCGGCAGGACTTGCAGACTAAATATTACGATGGCAAGAGGAATGTACAATTTTATAACGGTGAAAATGTGTTAGTTAAGGTGTATAAAAATCTAAAATCATTCTGGGTGGTGGGAGTAATAGTTAAACAAATAGGTAAAACCATATATATAGTGAAATTAGATAATAATAAAACACTAAAGAAACATGTAGACCAACTACAAAAATATAAAGGGGAGGAGATAAGGGAAGAACAGTCACTGGCAGACCGACCCCGTTCCGGCCTACGCGACTCTTCGACGGAAGGCCAAGGAAATGAACCCAATATTTTGCAGGCGCTTTTGTTACCGCCAAGTCTCCAGCAGGTGGCTCCAACACCCGAATTCTCGCAGTCACGAGACCGTCAGGATACCCAATCAGATATGCATCAAATGGATTCCTCACCACCTGTCAATTATACAGGCAGTGACCCTGGCATCTGCCATGCCACATCCGTAACTGACGAGCTTGCCGGATCGCCCTTGCCGGCGACGTCACCGATGCCAGCGGCGTCGCCCTTGCCGGCGCCATCGCCGGCGTGCGTCGTGGCGGACGGGTCAGCGTCAGAAGATATCGAGACCTTTAGTGTTGAACAAAGTCCGGAAGACTTTTCGCATGTGAATACAAGGCCACGCAGGCCTTTTAACATCGACGATTTGTTTTGAATTTAGTGTAAGGGAATGTTAGGATTGATATTTGTACCTAGCTATAGTTGTAGCGTATAGCTTGTTTACGCATCCTATAGATGTAAGTACCTATCGATATGTATGCATGTATAGCGCATCGGGCGCACGAATAAACCAGCAGTTAGCAACTGACCGTGTGCGTGTATCATTCTCGTAGTCCCAAATACAAAACCTAACAGAAACCTAGGGTATCTCGTGGCGCTGGATGGTCTTTGGAGTTCCGAGAATTACACCAACATGTTCGTAAATAACGTAACGGACTACCAAGGTAATCTATTACTGCTAAACATGTTACATATTATTGCTACGGTTGTAGCAAATAAGCATATGGCTCGCCTGGTTGTAGCTAAGTACCATATTTAAACGTCATCAATTGTGCTAGATGTGCAAATGTGCATTCCCAGCAAAGGAACAAGTGAGACGAATATTTCGATGGGTTCCCACCGAGGAATTGTTTTTGAGTAATACTTTACGCTCACCGGCAGGAACATATTAGGTCGGGATATTGTGATTTTTGGCTTTGGTTTTCTGTAAGGTGCACCAGAGGTCTGCTTCAGATTTCAGAAAAATGCCATTTCACAAAGACACAGAAGGCGAAGTGACATTCACTGTAGGTAGCCGCCTCTGACAAGAGAGGTACTCTTTAGAGGCGTTAAGTCATTTAGGAGTATACAGGATATATACTATTTTATTAACCAAAATGCGAAAAAGATGGTATGATAAAGTTCGTTACTTTTAGAGTATCATATCTCATGATTTCGGTATTTTTCTCCTGGTTAAACCAGGGCATTTTCCAACAACACTAGGCACAATTGTACGACTAGTCAAAAGTAACTACAGAAAAAAAACAGTTCTAAAACATAAAGGGCATTTAGCTTATCCTGCTACGGCCTTTAAAAACAACTTTTGAATGTGCTCGTATGATCTGACACAGGTGGGATCCCGGCGAGTGGTGCAGTGGGCAGCAGGCCTGATGGTGCTCCAGGGAGTGGTGGGGAAACTCGGGGCGGTCTTCATCATCATCCCCCAGCCGGTGGTTGGTGGGCTGTTCTGCGTCATGTTCGGCATGATCTCGGCTTTCGGTGAGTTGAATGGTAAAAATTTAGAAAACTACCCAGCCACTTACGTTCTTAGTAAGTACCGAGGTGGTGGCTACGAGCTGTAACTCTTATTTTACTTGTAGAATATAGACTAGAACTACACAGTTGAAGATTTCAATGGCTTAATTTCTCATATCTTCTCTTGACATCATCAAAAAATATTAACAGCTGAATCTTATGTCCGATGACTATTTTCTATTTGCTCTGGTTAATAGTCAAAGTCAAAATTTAAACTAGGTCAAGTTATTCCTTATTCAAGTAAGCCTATTAATAAGCATTTTTGAATCTTCTGACACAATAGAAAGAAACAAAAAAACTACTACCGGTTCTAACCCTACACCACTGACCTGAGGAGAACTAGTAAATAACTCCAATAGTCAGGGAGGCCGTAAAAATAACCTACAATCTTCTCTAGAAATAGGAGAGTGGTAAGCATTGATAATTAAATCATCATCAGGGAGGCCATAACTAATACCTTTTACGATTATCTTCATATGCGAGTGGTGTAGTAAGGACAATTCAATTTTACCTCTTATCCCCGTGTGCTCGATGTTTCATTTTGTAGTAACAATTCCAACCTTCTCCAGGCCTATCAGCCCTACAGTACGTGGACCTGAACAGCTCTCGGAACCTTTACATCATCGGCTTCAGCCTGTTCTTCCCGCTGGTGCTGACGCGCTGGATGGCAGCCCACAGCGGCGTCATCCACACCGGAGTGGAGGCGTTGGATGCTGTGCTGCAAGTGCTGCTGTCCACTTCCATCCTGGTTGGAGGAGTGTTGGGGTGCTTGCTGGACAATTTGATACCAGGTATGTTTTATAGACTTTATAGTCTATCGATCCTGGCTGGCGGATCCTAGTCTTGACAAGCTTATTGTTGTTGGCCACGTGGAAGAATTCCGTGTGGTGACGGCAGTAAGAATACATTTGTCATCACCTCAACTCCTCCTGCGGGTGTCGTAAGAGTCGACTAAGGGATTGAAGTGTCACTGACCATTCTACGAGATTGATGATGGGCAGCAGCGTCATCATAGTGGACACATTACTGCGATCGCCAATCCGCTTGCCCAGCGTGGCGATTATGGGTATTTACCTCCTAATGCGTCTATACGCATAGTTAATAGGAGAGGCCTACGTCCAGCAGTGGACTAACATAGGCTGTTGATGATGATGATTTATAGTCTATCAGTCCTGGCTGAATTAAAGATAAAGTGCCGCCTATCGACCATTTGCCTGCAACGGATCCTAGTCTTGACAAGCTTATTGTTGTTGACCACGTGGAAGGAAAAAGGAGTCGTGGAAGATCACCAACCCGTTGGACTGATGCACTGAAGGAAGCCTGTCAGGGTACCCTTCATGCGTCTTTCCCGAAGGCGGAATACCGTGCTAAGTGGAGAGCTTTGGTGCAAAAAATTACGGCCTCAATTGGTCACGACCCTCAGTCATGAGGGAAGAAGAAGAAGAAGAGAAGATGAATTATAGTGTGTCATTGTTTTAATACACGTATTATACCAGTCGAGGCTATAAGAGCTAAGACACTAGGCTACACGTTCTGCTGATAGCTATGATTCTAATTGGAGTTTTAGGAGGATGCTCATTAAATAGTTGCATACTCCTTAACAGCGGGGTCATACTCGTACAATGAAAGAACCACGTAATTTTTCAAACCGAATTTATTAGATCTTGATTGGTTTCATGACGGCGGAAATGTTGTCGCTTCCAAAAGAACTCACTATAACTACAAAAATCCTATAAGTAATGAATTATTTTCTTAATTCTTCTACCTCAATAAATAGAGCGTTGCTATCTACAAAACTAGCCCTAGGAGTTGAAAGCATTGGATGCTTCTTCTTCTTATTCGTGTAAAGGGATCAAATGATATAAATTATTAACTAAATTATTTTCTGCCAGTATCTTGCCACTTCTATTCCTCGGCGATGCTGTGATGCAAGTTTACTTCTATCCTGGTTAGAGCGGCGGTGTTGGGTGTTTGCTGGATAATTTGGTTCCGGGTATATTATATACATGATTGTTCGTATTTATTGGGGATATAGAAAGCCAGAGAGAATAAGAGACACAATGGAAGTTTAGGATGCGGTGAACCAAGTGACAATCCAATCTCTACTGGTTTTGAGGTTAGCTTAAGCTGTGTACGAGTATCCTAATTATTTATTTTACTACTCAACTCCTGAGCTCCCGACCTTGAGCTGAACTCAGTGAGCCGCAGAGGTTATCTTACTCCTCCTTCTTCTACCTAGCGTTATCCCGGCCTTTGCCAGGGTCCGCTTTCCTGCTACATTTCCTCCACTTTGTGCGATCCTGGGCATCTTCTACTGTAAGCCCATTCACACTCATGTCAGCCTTCACGACATCTAGCCATCGCTTCTTTGGTCTGCCGCGGGGTCGGGGGCTGTTATCTTGCTCCTTCCTGTTGTAAAAAATCATAAATCAGTAATTTATGTTGGCAGGGACGGACGAGGAGCGAGGCTTGGCAGCGTGGGCTAAAGAGATGTCCTTAGAAGCCGCTGGTGCGACTGAAGGAGGGGATACTTATGACTTCCCTGTCGGAATGTCATTAATTCGCAGGTTTGTAGACCCAGTAGTACGTGTTCAGGAATGTCTGGCTGGCACAGAAGAATTACTACCAGTTACTAGAGAAGTCCGTGCCGTGTGGTGACGGCAGTAAGAATACATTTATCACCACCCCAACTTCTCCTGCGGGTGTCGACTAAGGGATTGAAGTGTCACTGACCATTCTACAAGATTGATGATGGGCAGCAGCGTCATCATGGTGGACACATTGCTGCGATCGCCAATCCGCTTGCCCAGCGTGGCGATTATGGGTATTTTCCTCCTTATGCGTTTATACGCATAGTTAATAGGAGAGGCCTACGTCCAGCAGTGGACTATCATAGGCTGATGATGATGATGATGATGATGATGATGATGATAATGATGACTAGAGAAGTGTCGTTGGCGACTGGTGCTACTGGACTGAACTCATTCGCAGGTTATGATTATGAGTTATGAGACCCAATAGTTCTGTAATGTCTGGTAAGTACTGAGGAGGAGCGAACCCTGACGGGGTAGGCTAAATAGATGTCACTGGAGGCCACTTGCGCTACTGAAGGTAACAATGACGATTTTCCCCGTCGGAATGGATGACGAAGTCTGAGGCTTGGCGGCGTGGGCTAAAGAGGTATCCCTAGAGGCCGCCGGGGCTACTGAAGGAGTACTTACGACTTCCCGTCGGAATGTCGCTCATTCGCAGGTTTGTAGACCCAGTAGTAAGTGTTCAGGAATGTCTGAACACTTACTACTGGGTCTCTGCTTGCGCTACTGAGGGAGGTAACAATAACAATGACGATTTTCCCCGTCGGAATGGATGACGAAGTCCGAGGTTTGGTGACGTGGGCTAAAGAGGTATCCCTAGAGACTGCCGGGGCTACTGAAGGAGTTCACTTACGACTTCCCGTCGGAATGTCGCTCATTCGCAGGTTTGTAGTAAGTGCTTAGTAATGTCTGGTAAGTACACCTCGGTACGAACCAAAGTTTTTCCAAATCAAATCTAATAAAACTATTCTTTATTCAAGCAAGCCTATTAATAAGTATTTTTCTTCATCGTACTACTACCGGTTCTAACCCTACACCACTGGCCTGAGAAGAACCAGTAAGAAACTCAGCGGTAACTAAGTATTAATTAACGAACCTGACTGCAATGTCACGCTGATTGGGTGTCCCTAAAAGTGCAAATGCCCATCAATACAAGGGCATTTCCCCGAGCGTTTCAACCGCCGCTTCGGTGGCAGCCTTATCACACGAAGCCCGTGAGAGATGCAAGAACTTTTGGATATATTGGTAGACGCAGTTAACAACTACTAAGATATCCAAAAACAATACGAGATACCCACGGCAATCGGGTAATAATGTTGCCACCGAAGTCACGGCGGTTGAAACGCTCCGCGAAATGCCCACGAATAGCATTATAATAGTAGTCAGCGATAAAAACCTGTATTTGTAATTTCCAGGTGGAAATGGACGTCATATCTCCCTTTCATGCCGACGTACGAGGCTGGCAAGTTCACCGCACTCCTCAAGAGGAAAAAGGATAGCTAGTGGTCACCCAACACCGTTTAACACGTGGCAAATGCGAATTAAGAAGTGTTACGAAAGTTTATTTAACATGATATTGAGTTTAAACGTTAAAAAATTGTTGTGTGAGCATTCTCTAAAAACACAGTCAAATAGTAGATCTGTCAAAAATAGTGACGTTGGTCAGTTTTGTAACGATAATGGAGCGTTAAATTATAATAATTAAATGAATTTGATTGCCATTTTATAAAGTACAAGCCGTGTTTCAGCGGAAAAACGCAAAAGGATGATATTCATAAAATTATGATGATAATTATTGAAAGAAAAACAATATATTAAAGTGAATCTAATATCAGTAGGTAGACATATTTATTACTGTAATATAATCTGTATATTAAAATATACTTTACTAAATTTTAAATAAATTATTATTAATACAGTCACACGTATTTTATTAACATCCACCTATCTTAGTCCACAGCTGGACATAGAGGTCTCTATCAAATTTCCCCGTTTGCTTTTTAAACTGCAATGCAGCTAACAAATATACTGGCCATCTGGGTCGCGTTTTATAAAGTTACATTTTACAATTTCGCTGTTCGCCTCTCTAACGCACCCACATATTGGCTAGAAAGAGCAAACAGCAAAATTGTAAATTGTAACTTTATAAAACGCGGCCCTGGATGCTTAGCCAAGTTACCAATCGCTAGCGCTTAGTAGCGTATCGTAGTTTTCCCTCTCTGTCTCTCTTTCATATTAGTGTGACAAAGACAGTTAGCTGCTTTTCGCTTACGATTGATGATTAAGCGTTAGCGATTGACAACTTGTATAAACACCCTGGTATGTATGTTATTGTAGTTTATTTCATGTTTTATCACCAGTATTAGATTTAAACACGACAGGTAAACTAAAAGAGACAGTTGGTCTAATAAAACTTGAATGTAGTTTTTTTTTCTACCAAATGAGAATAGGGAAATCAATGACGACTATTATTAACGTAAGCGTACATATACAATTCTGCCGTGCTTTCTCAAAAAGACGCATCTCTCATAGTTGTTCTATGGGAGATGCGTAATTTTTAGTTAGCACGGCAGAATTGCTGTGTGGTGACGGCAGTAAGAATACATTTGTCACCACCCCAACTCCTGCGGGTGTCGTAAGAGTCGACTAGGGGATTGAAGTGTCACTGACCATTCTATAAGATTGATGATGGGCAGCAGCGTCATAGTGGACACATTACTGCGATCGCCAATCCGCTTGCCCAGCGTGGCGTTTATGGGCATTTACCTCCCAATGCGTCTATACGCATAGTTAATAGGAGAGGTAGGCCAGCTGTGGACTGTCATAGGCTGATTATGTGTGATTTGATGTGTACATTTTTTCTACCTCGTGAGAATATCGAAATAAACGACAACTATTATTAACGTAATCGATAAACTTATATACAATTGAGCATTTGGGTCTAAATTATTTTCGTTGTCTTGTTTTGTGTCCCTAAAAAACGTGTCGCAATGGTGATTTTTGTATGAGATGATGTTTTATTTTCAATTACTGATGTATGGATTAAAATCTAGCGTGAAAATGAAATACAAGTGCACCGGATTTTTTTTTTATATACTGAATCGAAACGGCAATTAAAGACGTGACAAAGTGGTATGAAACAAGATAACGAAAATAATTTTGACCCATTTATCATGAATGAAAATGACTAATGCCTTTTCCAAGTAGCTACTTAATTTTACAAATATTCATAAAACCGATTCGCCACTTACGGCTATCAGTTATTTTAAGGTATCGATATTTGCAGGAAGCACGTCACAGTAACAGGCCGTTTCAGATTTTCCGCACTTCAGCCATCTTGTTTACATCACTCACTTAGCGCCTCACTTTACAGAACCAGCGTAACTTAAATTTGTACCTAATTTCTTTGGAATCGACCCAAGAATATCCCATAATATCATGGGATATTCTTGGGGTATTCTTGGGTTGGATTTGGAATTCTGAATCAAATAATGCTCATGGTTTGGCTAAAAATCTGCATCGCATTCCTTGGTTTCAATAAAAGCCTCTATGGCGGTAATACTCTGTATAATAACTGGTATGAACAGCACAATCTCATTCACTGGTTATAACAATTGCGACGCTTTAGAAGCAATACTAACCACGTATTGGTAATACCTGTTCCGTTATCTCGAGAACAGGTATCTAAAAGATAAATAACAGGTATTTAATGTTTTTGAAGAGTCGTGTCGGGCCTTGTTAGTTGCTAAAAGGGTCGTAATGGGTTCAAGTGGAGACATGGTTGCGAAGAAATTGGCGATTTTTGGAGTTTTGGTGGTAAGTCTAATTACTGCCATTCATTTCTTGGCTTGCTCTCGTATCAACTGGATGGCAGCAACATACACTGGCAATTAAATAAAATTCCTGAGACTTTACAAAAATCTACCTTAGTGAGGAGTCACACAATAAGCTCAATTATTAAGGCTTTGTCTAGGACTACTATACAAGGTGCCCACGAGGAAAGGGAAAAATCCTAACAGCATGTTCCTGAGACTAAAAGAAGCAAAAAATGTTAAATGAGTTTTGGTCAAATCTGCAAAAAACATTTTTTGTTTTTTTTTCAATGTTTTGTACCTATGCCTTAATACAAAAAAAGCTTTTTATTTTCATATTTTTTTAATCAATTTTATTAATCAAACTAGCGCAAAAAATGCACTTTAAACAATTTTTTTACATTTGCTAGGTAATTAAAGATATTTTTGTTCATTTCATGATTGTCAATTAAGTGTGACAAAACTAAGCCAACATGGTGACAAAATCGTTTCCTAAAATGAGTTTATCATAGCTTAACGGTCTAAAATGGTTTTAAGAAAAAATCCAATTTTCTCTTAAAATAGACTGAATCCAGAAAACTTCTTATGACATTTTTAACTTCAAATTTGGTCAGAAATCCGCTGTTGAATTTTATCCCTTTCCTCATGGACACATTGTATGTGTGGCGATAATATTTACTATAAATAGATACATGTTTGTAAAATTAAATATATTTATACGAAGAAACGAATGGCATAAAGATATTGTTATAGATAAACAATTAAACATACAAATAAATACCCACACCGGGGTTCGATCCTGGGATCTCTAGTTTCGTAGCCAGAATCACTTTCAAACCAACAGTTACTTTGCTAAGGAGGTCAACGAAATGTATTTATTTATCGTCCATTTCGTGGTATAATATTAAACGCTGAATT
>JALPQI010000402.1:0-36985 GCA_025490895.1 Thaumatotibia leucotreta | reverse complement strand
CCTTACTGCATTAAAATAAGATGCAATAATGTGTGCCTCTTTCATCCGCAGTATAAAAGGGCGTAAGAACCAAGTAGTTTCTATAAAAATAGGTCATTTCGGTAATGATGGTAAAATAACAGTTAGTTAATTATTCAGAGTGTAATCCGTCGCGGGACGGACGGACCCTAATTCGAGGGTTACAAGGCAAGTATAGTGAAGGTAATGTTATCAGTATTTTGACTGTTTAAAACCTGCTCTCCTAAGGATAAATGCGAAAACTAGTTTTAGTTAGTTTAGTTTTAGTTTTGAAAACTAGTTTTTAGTTAGGAATTTTTAGAGTATAGCAGACGAGTGCAGCAAAATCTTTAGGTATGGCTAACTTTAGTTAGGTACTGTAAATAACTGGTATTGTTACTGTACATATGTAGGATATAAGAATTTGCATGCTGTCTGTGAACAGCTGAAGAAGGTGGAACATATCCATATTTACTTTAAGACCTGTATATTGACCCTTTTTCTGCAAATAAATTATGATTTATGAAAATGTCTCATCATCGTCATCATCCATCACCATCATCAAGCCTATGATAGTCCACTGCTGGACGTAGGCCTCTCCTATTAACTATGCGTATAAACGCATTAGGAGGTAAATACCCATAATCGCCATGCTAGGCAAGCGGATTGGCGATCGCAATTCGCAGTATATGTGGAGGTATCACCTATCTTTTTATTTTTTATTGAAAAAGAGGCATTTCATGTTACAAGCATTTTATCTAAAAATGTAAAAAATAACAACATGGAAAGTCAAAAACCACGCCGGTTCCTGTATTAGAAATCGGGACATCCATTTCGATCAAACAACAATTTAAATTAATTACAAATCAATTGTTCATTGCCGAAATTATAATTTTTGGTAAAAGATTGTTTTTATATCAATGACGTCATTGTCGGTTTCTAATAGTCAGAGGCTTAAACAGAGAAAAAATTGCACACTTGCACAGTACACTCAGTACAGTCAAGTGCAAAAATAAGTATCGAAAGAATCCGCTCATAAATATGTTACGACGTTCTTATTATACAAAATGAGAGTGCACTGGGGCATATTTCTGAGCATTTATGTGTACACCTTATTTTGTCTTTGACTATACATTATTCTTTTGAACATTTAATTGTTCCTTAATCACCCGGTTTGTACTTTGCGTACGAATCTACTTCTGCTAAAGACTTTAACGAAGTCTTCGAGCAAGTAACAAACTTTCTAACAGCTTCCTGGCAAAATTAACTCGGTCTTGCAATTGACACATCGAGTTTTAAAGCAAAATGGGAGCGTTTTTATAAAGTTAAAATACTGTGCCATAATTAATATTGACCGTAGCAAATACCGCCGGTGTTTCATTATTTATTTACATAACAGTTGATCAGGTGTATCAAGGACACGGCATATAAAATACACGTGAATTTAGCTACGTATATTACAGAGATACATGCTTGTATATAATATTAATCCATTTAACCCTACCAGGTGTTATAACAGATGGTTTTTTGGCTTTTTGTAGTGGGTGACTAATCTAATTAATGGAATACCAAAAAAAATAAAAAACCCAGGGCATTTAGGTTTATCTGGGTTAAGCTTGTTTTTTATAGATTTGGGTAGTACTGAGACGTACTCGTAACTCCAAAACACCGGCGGTCCGTAAGCTGCCCGAATATTTATTTGCAACAAAGACTTCAGATCTCAATACCGTGCTCCATAAAAACGTAATCACCCTTTAAAATAGCCTCGTTTAAACACTGAAAGAGCGATAGAAGCAGATTAATTAGGTATTTACTGGTCCGGCCGAGTGATAAATCTTGCAGCACCTAGTTTGCTGCACTGAGTTGCCAGGTGAACAAAAAAATAGACAAGCGCGAGTCGGGACTTAACTTTGGTCCCGTAGAAAAGTCAGCAGTAGTATGCGTTGCGTTGTGGCGGCAATAAGAATACATTTGAAGGGTCCACATAAAGAACATGTCTAGTCGATTCAAACTACAGAAGGAAAAACCACCTTCATCATATCATATCAACCGAAAAGAGCGTACTCCCACCTTAAAGGCCGGCAACGCATTTGCGACGCCTCTGGTGTTGCGGGTGTCCATGGGCGACGTTAATCGCTTTCCATCACGCGATTCGTCTGTTCGTTTGCCACCTATAGCATAAAAAAAAAGACATCCACTGCTGAACATAGGCCTGCCACAAAGACCGGTCCTGCGCCACCCGCATCCAGCGGACTCCTGCGACCTTCAACCAGGTCATCAGTCCACCTTGTGGGGGGCCTACCCACGCTACGCCTTCCCGTACGTGGCCGCCACTCAAGAACCTTCCCGCCCCAACGGCCATAGGTTCTACGCGCAATGTGCCCCGCCCACTGCCACTTCAGTTTAGAGATTTGGAGAGTTATTTCGGTTACTTTGGTTCTGCTGCGGATAGACTTTAACCCACCTTACTTTAAACAGAATAAGGTGTGAATTTGCCCTGATTTTTTAAAGCACTGGTCATGTTTTTTCCGTGGACCCTTCATTTGTCACCAGCCGAACTTATCCCGTGGGTGTCATAAGAGTCGTCTAAGGGATTGAAGTGCCACTGACCATTCATTTATTGTAGATTGATGATGGGCAGCAGCATCATCACTCACAACTGGGATTGCCGATCTGCTTGTCCAGCGTGGCATGCCCCTAATGCGTCCATACGTGTAGGAGAGGCCTATGCCCATCAGTGGACTGAAATAGAGTCACTACCAACTTGACTACGGAGGCTGACAAAAAAAATATTTTAGTGAATGAATATTAAACGGCGCCCGGCAAGGCAACGATGCCGCTTGACCACAACATCAATCACAGATCGAAAAACCCTCATATCTACGGGACCCTAACCTTCAACCGGGCTGGTCCGTGTCCGAGCCGGATTATCCGGCGATTCGGCGACCGGATTAAGGCTTCAAAGGTTTAACATGTTAGCGATCCCTATTAAAAGGTGAGCAATTTACCTGACCCATGGTTTTCAGTCGATTTTGTTTATTTGCCGATAGAAACTTTATTCGATACAGTGAATAACCTTTCGTATTTAGCAATTAACAAATTGGCATTGGAATTAAGAAATCGATATTGACGTGAGTGGGATACGAAAAGACTGAACAGGGCTTAGAAAACTTTTGCATTTGTAATATGCAATATATCGAGGGTTCCCTGATGAAACCCGATAAATCGAGCAAATCGGTTTTTGAAATACGATACGAACTATAAAAAAAAGTTGAAAGTTGACATTTCAATGAAATATTATCTGGACTTCTCGGGTTTCAGCAGGCAACCCTTGATATGTATAATCTGAAATAACTATTCATCACAAACTCTCGCGAGTCTCATTCGTTCTAAAATTCTATTTCACGTGGGTTTTTTTAACTAGACATGTTTCGATCAGTATATGAGGAGCTTTTTCAAGAATGAAGAGCCAATCGCCATTACTGCGGGACAAAAAGTCTTGGTGTTAAAGTTCGTCGGTTGACAACCAAAAGTCACTAAGTAACAAATATAAAGTACCTAAAGTAAAAGTGCTTGATAATTATAATTATTATAAAGCTCCTATCTCCGTTCTGGTTCAATACGAGGTTGCAAAGAATAGTGACAGTTTTCATAGTGAGTTTTGATTGTCAGTCGACGATTTGGTGTTTTATCTTTGGTATAATAATGAATTATACGTGGCAGTTTAATTTTGTATTTGTAGATACTGTAGATAAAGCGTAATTAGCTTACGTATACTGAAATCCCTTGTCGCTAATCTAATTAATCATTACACAGTACCGTTTGATGTCCAATTATAACCCAACTTGGAACAGTTTGAACACAAACGGAACACACGACAAAGGGAATTAAATGAGGTTCGACAGACAGACGAAGCGATATATCTATCGATGTTGCCGAGTTGCAGTACGAGTAAGACTAGAGTAGAGAATACTTAGTCGGTAGATGGGTGAATTAACTTTTTTCTGTCTGTTATTACCATGGTTACGGTCGCCGGAGTCACGCCGGCTTTAATCAAAATTATGCTACTTAAATTATGCAAGCGTGCATGTAGTGCATGTTTGTAGGCGGCCCATTAAGGAAAGTATTATAAATACCAGAAAAATGTACGTTTGCATAGTTTAAGTGGCACAATTTTGCATAAAACCAGCATGACTCAGGCGACCGTAACCATGGCAATAACAGAAAGAAAAAAGTTTATTCACCCAGATATACTTATTCAGCCAAAAATTTGACGCCCTTTATCAGCCTATATCTCGACATGAAAGGCATAAATAAGGTCAGATATTTAGCAATTTCTCTGACTTGTAAGTGTAACTTTATGCTTTCGATACAAGGTCGTATTTAGATATATCTCATACATCGTCGTTCTGTGGGTACAGAACCGACCTTATGCCTCTCAGGTGGAGATATAAGTCCGTGGCTGGAAAAGGCCTCTCCTATGACCCATGCGTATAGACGCATTAGGAGGTAAATGCACATAATTATCACGCTGAGCAAGCGGGTTGGCTATCATAGTAATCATTATGATGACGCTGCTGCCCATCATCGATCTTCGATACATAAAAAATGGTCAGTGACACTTCAATCCCTTAGTCGACTCTTATAGTCTTATAAAAACACGGGCTACGGAGGCTGACGAATGAATTGACATTCATCGTTATTTGATGCAGTATATGATGCTAATGTAACCGTTGTCTAAACATAATATTTAAGATACTGTATGAGCTTCTAATGGATCACTACTTCTTTTGTTACCAGCCAAGAGCATGTCGGGCCATGCTCAGTGTAGGGGTAGTTATTCAAAAACGGCTAGGCCGATTACGTTCGAAATAGTTTTCATATTTTTGGACCCTTGGATCAAAAGTTAGAAGGCGAGACACACAGATTTATTTAAAATTCTGGATCAGTTATCTCCGAAAATATAGAGAAAAAAAATCTTTAGGGACCCTTATTCTTTTTAAAAGAAAAATCTAAATTTATTTCAATACATTGAGACCCTTCTCCCATTTAAAACTAACAAAGCACCGAATGAAACCGACTATAAAAAGCCCATTTTCCCCTATAGCAAAGCAGAAATAACTCTTCATTAGCTAAACACACGGCCACGGGTGGAACTTTCCACAACGTTTCCTCTCAAAGTTTGCGAGTGGAAAATATGTGGTGGTCGCTATTGACCGGTTGCCGATAATACTGAAGTTGTGTGTTGGTATTGCCATGCTGGTTGCTTTGCTGACCGAGTTGGAATATGGCTAGGCTAAATATGAATCTTATTCGCACATTCGACGCTGCGTTCGTCAACGAGCTCGACGTCGAGACAGCCTTGTCTAAAATCCTAGCTGTTTTATTTGACATTACGAATCGAGGCTGTGAGCGAGGTTGTGGGCGAGTTCGTCGCTGTTTTTCGTTAAAGAATACGAAGTTCGTACATTAAACGTCAAACTCTCGACGCAGTGTAGTTCCAGCTCACGCCGCATTCGTCGCCGAGCACTAGTGTCGTTTAAAGTACATTAGTGAATACCGTTTTTAGGCTCGACGCTGCCACAGCGCTGACAGCAAGGCGGTTTTCTTAGTGAATAACACTGCTGAAGTTATGTGTTGGTATTGCCATGCTGGTTGCTTTGCTGACCGAGTTGGGATATGACTAGACCAGTGTAACAATCCCGCCAATAATACGAGGGTCACTGAAAGTTTTGAGCTTCACCCACTTAGAGATCACTTATATATCATCTTGTATAATTATTTTCTGAAATAAAACTGTCTATTATTCTTTTGGGGTATAATTTATTCGGTTAAATCCTGTATTTAAGGATTTCATGCCATTTGAAAATTGTGTGTCGGGCGATTTCACAATTTTCACACAATTTTTTTATACTACTTTCAGTGTGGCCTTAGTCAACGATGAAGCAGAAATGTTTTGTTTTGCCTTAATGTTGACTGGTAGAGAATGCCTCATGGCATGAAGAACACCTTTTGTACGTTAAGTTTCACTATTGTGCAATAAAGTTTAAATAATTAAATATCTGTTATTTACTCTTAAACACCATTTATTCTTCTTTTAAATCCACTTCGCAGGCATCGTCAATTAATTCATTATTCATTAATCGAAATTTAATTGTCGGGCCTACCTACCTAGACGGAAAAAAGGATGTTATAATTCGATACGAGTCTCACATAACGATGGCTTTCTTTCTCAACTTCATATATGAAATTTCTTAGCTTTTCAGGACAGAGTTAAAACCATTTTTTGAAAGATTTTTCTACCGATTTGAATTTGTGCTTTCCGTAATTAAATAGAACTAAGTTCCTATACCTACTGCAATATTTACTTAAATCCATGAAGTTATAAAGGTGCGTTCAAACTAAAAGAGCATTCGCTGTTCTAGCCTCCCACTCTACGAAATTCGATCGGAACACAAAACATGATTGGTTGATTTCGTAGAACGGGCGCTAGAACAGCGAATGCTCTTTTGGTTTAAACGCACCTTAAAGAGCAAAATAATGCCTATACGAGGTTGAGCCAGAGAGCCGTCGAATTATGTTTCGGCACACTAGATATCAACAGTAGACCATTTTTGTAAACTTATATTTTCTTGCGAAAATCGACTACACTAATGCTCTATTGGAATACGCCCGTTCTGTACTTTGCGGTCATAACATGAGCTTTGTTGTTCAACTACACTAGTTCATACAAATTGTATTGTTAACTAGTCACTGTGTAATCTGTCAGACGACCAAGTTTCTTGCGTCTGATATTACAAAGGAAAATGTGGACATTTGATGTTCGTAGAATCGATGTACTGCTATTTCGCCGAAATATTTTTTGGAGTACCAACTTTTCGGTCGAGGCCGAGGCCCGAGAATCCGCTAACCGCCTCGAAAGAAGTTATCACGATTTCGCGCATCTTCCTTGTCCCTCGCCTAATTTAGTTTATCGTCACGTCATCAGCCTCACTCAGTCCACTGCTGGACGTAGGCCTCTTCTACTAACTATGCGTATAAACGCATTAGGAAGTAAATGCCCATAATCGCCACGCTGGGCAAACGGATTGGCGATCGCAGTAAATAGTAATGTGTCCACTATGATGACGCTGCTGCCCATCATCAATCTTCCACCAGGAATGGTCTGTGACACTTGCCACTTGTTGGCTCTTACGACACCCGCGGGAAGAGTTGGGGTGGTGACAAATGTATTCTTACTGCCGTCACCACACGAAAAATTTAAGTTTATGTTGAACTAATATTGTGTAGGTACTTTATTAAATACATTTCCAAATTCAATAACAATCAATACACACTTACAATAAACTTAACTAACTAACAACTAAAAGCCTAAATCTAAATAAGGACCCTGTGGCATAGTGCCAAGGATGCTGGCAACGTTTCCCCGCTGAATCGCGATGCTTATTCGCTGTGCGAGGAAACTGCCAGCCCTCCTGTCCCCCGTAACGTCGACCAAACGTTTGGCTAAATCATTGAATAAAGCCTGGGCTGCCGGGCCCCAAGGACCGAGGGTCACGACGCCAAAGGCAACAAAATTGAAACTGGCATCGATATACTGATACTGGCATATTGTGTTATGTTACATTGTGAGTTTTAACTTTTTGATAATAAACGATTTACCACTATTACAATATTTAATTGCCTGCCCACAATTTCTCGGTCGTGTGAATAAAATTAATTCAAAAAGGTCCAGATTGCTTTTTAACTTCCGAGGCGATCCGTCATCCGCGACATACAAACACTAAACTAGAACTAACAAGAGCTAGTGTCGTAATTTTACGAGAAAATATCAATATCCCGAGACCAGGGCCGACTGAAAAAAAATTGTACAGCAAGGCCAAAATCAAAACAAAAAATCACGATCGCGTCAGTTGTGTTACGAAAGTTACAGATGTAGTGCAAAATCTTTTCTCTTCGGCTTTCCACGGAACATCCAAATTCATATTGCTGTCACAATGAACTTCAGTATATATTGCACTGAAGCTAAATGAGACAGGGAGATTAATTCGGGCGTCTCCGTGAAAAGCCGAAGACTCCGAAGAATTAATTATAGTCTGTGTGTGTGCCCTGTTCAGAAACCTCTGGCAGTCAAAAAAGGTGATTTGATTATATTTATATTTTACTGCAGCTCTCGGACTACAAGCGTGAAGTAAATTTAAGATATTCTAACTTTGCCGTGATGTACCAGTATTTGCCGCAAGGGAAACTTGCTAATAGTTCATTTTAATCGACGATAAGATCTAGCCGTTAGAAGCGTTGGCTCTTCGAATAACATAAATTGTTTTGTAAAACTAATTTATGAATCATTTTAGTAGTTTCCTCATAAGCATTATGGCAAGTGAAAGAGCGGGACTTTTTGCTAAAAAGGCTCGCATTATTTTACACATTTAGTCATAATCATAATACCGTGTGTAAATCTAATACGGGCGATGGGATTCATTAGTGTAATCATGGATTATAATAGGGTGTGTTGCTCTACATTGCGCGCCGAATTATTTTGTATAGATTTATTGCTCTAATTTTAAGTATAAGTTATCTATATGATATGTACTTAATATGTCCTAAACTAACACTCGTTAAGAGTTTCGCCCGTATTAGACTTACACCCTACCCTACCCCATATTACAATATTTTTGAGCAATAATGGCATCAATTTTACCTGATAGGAACTTAAAATTAAAGAAGACGTACTTAGCGTCAGCTATAGTTAGTCCACAACCTCCACCAAATGTGGGAGGTGCATGATGGAATAATAATTAAGACTCGACGAAACCCACCAGTAATGTAGATGATTGTTATACAACCTCTATACTAACACAAGGGTTAAACGAACGTCAAAAATGTAAACCAGTTAACTCCTTGTTAGTATCCTGGCTAACCATATGACGCCATATAAAATGACGCCAGAATTACGTATTAAAAATTCGATTTATAGAGAAGTCGATAGGTACTACTCGTAAATCCACAATAGGAGTTTGTCATAGTATCATTAAAAGTAAAACTGCAGCAACTATTGTGCAATTTGACTTTCAATGTTATTAATTATTATGGCAAAGTCCTATGATGGGTCAGGATTTACTTTTGTCCATAGAGTATTAGGTCAGCTCTTGGACTATGAGAAGCGATCTATCGCGCTAACTTATTTTAAGTTGCCGGCTGGTATATTAAGTTCCGGTTTGATGTATCGGTTCTTGGGTAACTTTTAAGTTACAATTTTAAGCGATGCATTAGCGTAGCCAATGAGGAAAATTGCATTTTAAAATAGTGTTGGGTAGGGTATCAATTTAAAGACAAACATGTAATGCACAAACAGTTAATGCTACAATATAACTTAGATTAACATTTAGGCAAGGAATTTATTAAAATGAAAAATAAAGTAAAGTTTTGTTTCCAAATCCAACAAATCGAAACAAATTCAATTCTCTTTCATAGTAAAATTATACATACAGTGTGTGGCCTTTAAAACGGGTGAAAAATGAAATGAGTGACTCCTTAGAGTCCTTAGACTATCCGCAATAATCCTGTTAAGGTCAAGTAAAAGAACCCATAGTAACGACCATTAAAGAAAAAAAAATACAAAAAAGTTTTGTTTAAATTACAATTTGTGGAAATGATTGTGGATTAACTTATTGATGCACCGTTTAAATTTTCACTCCGGTTGTAGGCGGGTCAAAATTATTTTCGTTGTCTTGTTTCATACCACTTTATCACGCTTTTAGTTACTGTTTCGACTAAGTATATTTAAAAAATCCGGTGCAGTCGTATTTCTTTTTCAGGCTAGATTTTAATCCATACTTCAGACATGGAAAACAAAACATCATCTCATACAAAAATCACTACTGCGTCACGTTTTTTAGGGACACAAAATAAGACAACGAAAAGAATTTGGACCCAGGCCACACACTGTATAATCATTTTCCATTTGCCTTTTGATGGGTCTCTAGGCTATATGGTAAGACTTTAATAATAAAACTAAAACTGCAATTCTAAACTCTTTTAACAAACCTTTAGAACAATTACCATTCAGAACATCGCCGAGTACACGCAAGAACAAAAGTGCAATTGGAATCTGAGGCACTTAGTTTTTATTGCCTCCGGCTGAGTTGCAGACGTTGAGATAACACTTCTGAATGCGATTGTACCCCGTTATGAAGTTTCAGAGTTTTTCATTGTTTCACTCTGAGATTGCTCTAGTGAAATTGACATTCGGATTACAATTTGTTAAATTTTACGTCAGTTTGTAATTTATTTAGATTTTTCAAATGCAGCAGTATATTTAAAAGGAGATATACCAAATTTCAGATCAATCAGTTGACAGAAAGAGGGTGAAATTTCAATTACTAAATTTGACCCAAGAAAACAACCAGTTTGTTTGTAAGCTTAATAAAACCGTTTAACACGTTCGACGCAGGTGACACGACATATTTGACCGAAAAAACTGTAATCCTATGCCAGTGACACACATACGTGATCAAAGTAATCTTATTCTTAGGCCACCAGCACTAATCAAGTTCTCACTCCTATGCCAGTGGCATAAAAATACGAACGTTTTTGACACAAGTGCTGCGTCGCCGGCATAGGAGTACACTCTTTTCGGTCACACATGCGTGTCACATATAATTTCACTTAAGCTCCGAAATGGAATTCGAGATCAAAAATGTAAACAATCTATGACAATGACATGACATTATAAAGTCAATGTTAAAGTGACATTCCAGGGGTATAAAACTTTTTATTTTCTAACACCTTCATAAATTAACGTCGCATTTTGAGATGGGTTATTTAGTTTATTTTATTTATTTGCACACATCCAAACTATCCTTACAGGTGCTAAACCTATGACAATGCTTGACGTTTAGGTGTAGATACGCGAAAGTTAAAGTATGTTCGATACACAAGTATTTTTGGACATGACTATAAAAACATACGGCTGAGTGTCTACGGCTCTAATTTTTTTTTATACTACGTCGGTGGCAAACAAGCATACGGCCCACCTGATGGAAAGCAGTCACCGTAGCATATGGGCGCCTGCAACCCCAGGGGTTTCACATGCGCGTTGCCGATAATTTGCTAGAATGATGTAAATATTCAACATAATCAATGTTTGAAAACCAATGTCGTGTTACTTAAATGTTTAGGATAGTCGGGGAACGAATTCCAGTCTTCATCTATAGTTACAATCGAATCCATTTCTATAAAAAAATTAAAATGATTGATTTGTAGGTAAGAATACTAAAATCTGTACTTTGTAATGCTAATTTTAAGAAGTTTTTATGAATTCATAAAAGAGTCATTTGGAGCACCATCTTGTTTCGATTTTTTTCAGTACATTGTTATAACTGCGAACCAAATGTTTAAAACTTTTTATCATTGCCAGTAGTATAAATTAAACAGCCTACATTTTATTAAAACTAGAGAAATATATCATTAAAAAAATTATGTATGGTATAAAAAATTAGTAAAATATTTAAAAAAAAAACTATAAACTATACGAACCGTCAGTGACTGTAAATGCGCATTTTTTAAAAGTATTTCAATAATTTTAGATTACCCACTTCTCGCGATAATTTTTTTGTGGTGGTATCCCATTTGTTTACATTTTTGATCTCCAATTCGATTTCAGATCTTAGTGAAACAGTACCGGAGGCGAACGTGTTAAAAATATGACAAGGTGGACTGATGAACAGGTGAAAATCGCAGGAATCATATTATATTCTTTAAGTCCTGTTTCGGTTAACATAGAAAATAATATAAATGATGAACGTAATAAATAATCTTTGGGGGAGGCCTATGTTCAGCAGTGGACGTCTTTCGGCTGAAATGATGATGATGAACGCAATAAGGGCATTTCAATTTACAGTTTGTATCCCTAACATGCATTTTAGAGTTTTCGGATTGTGTCCCCTGAAAATGACGAGCTTTTTCGATCTTAATATTCTTAATACGAGAAAAAAAGTGTCCCAAAAATATCATAAAATATTTCGTGTATCAATTTCGTTACGCTAAAAGATTTTGTATTAAAAACGTTCTTGTGTGTAACTAAATGGACAAAAAATTGGGGACATTTTTATTCTTATGTAAATATGGAAATAGTTCGTGTTTCTGAGCGTAGCATAGAATTTCACATATCTAAAAAATATGTTCGGTACAAAAATAAATAGCAATGGTCGACAGACATCAAAAACTACAAAAACTGTCGCTACTCTCTGCAACCTCATATGTCAATATTGAATCAGAACTGAGATACGACCTTTCGAATTAGTTAGGTCTCTCATATTACAAAAGCGTACGGACGTATTAGAAGGTAAATGCCCATAATCGCCACGCTGGGCAAACGGCTTGGCGATCGCAGTAATGTGTCCACTATGATGATACTGCTGCCCATCATCAATCTTCAATAACTAAATGGTCAGTGACAATTCGAATGCCTCAGTCGACTTTTACGACCCACAGGAAGAGTTGGGGCGGTGACAAATGTATTCTTACTATCGTCACTATACGGCCGAAACGCCCATAAATGGACCTAAATTAGTAAAGATTCACATGTGGGATTCCACTCTTACGACCCACAGGAAGAGTTGGGGTGGTGACAAATGTATTCTTACTGCCAAAATGCCCATAAATGTACCTAAATTAGTTAACTCACAGATATGGATATTGTTCCATATGAAACTTAATCCTATCGAATATTGTTATAGGCACCGGGCGAACTATGCAAAGCAATTCTCTTATCTACGCTGAACACCTTTGTACAGTCCGCAATGCACGTACAATGGTATCTATTTTCGGGACGACTGTACTGTATAGTTCGTGTTTAGTTTTAACTGTCCCCATACCAAGCAAGCGGGTTAGCGATTGCAGTAATGTGTCCACTATGATGCTGCCCGTTTTCGAGGTTTTTCTAAAATACCGTTTCCGGTCCGTGGTAAAGTTAATTTCAAATACGAAGGCCCGATTCCACTTAACAAAGTCATTAGGCGTCAGCAATAGTGGCGATATATTTTATGCATACATCGGTGTACCACACGTGCCAATTTATAGTGGACCAATCAAATGACAAAAGTTTCGAGTGGCATCGGGCCTTCGAATTTGAAATGGACTATATCTCGCGAAACTTCGTAACAGTCCCCAAATGAGTTTTAAGTAATAACACAGATGAGGAATGCGAAGATTGCGAAGTAAGACGCAGTATTTGTTAAAGTGTCTAAACTTAATATTTTTGGGTTATAAAAATATTCGAATACTTAATGTGTAATTATTCGAATACTGAAATGGCCCGTGTAGTCGAAGTTTCGAATTTTAGAATGGCAAGCCCTACGCGTGAGAAGGCGCTATACTCGTAGATTCTTGCAATTTCAAAATTGTATTAATAACCAAAGGAATTTCACAAGCTTTACCACAGAAATACAAGCGCGTGACATGACGTAAACAAAACGTCAAGCCCACGACGCGCCGCGTTGTCTGTCTAGACAAAGTTATTAATACCATAATCGATTTGGGCTTTATTATTCGTATTGCCAGAGCGAATGGAAAAACTCAAAAACCAACGTAATGTGACCTCCCGTCTTTAGCTGGGCGAGTACAAACGTCGACACAGTTAATCAACCATTTGTGTCGTGATCATATAAGGGCATTTCTCAGAGCGTAAACGGACATCTCATTCATCTGGTCACGTTTTTTTAGAAGTGGCTGCATCTTTTGGCACCATTTTCGGTCGTCAGATACAGCACCCGTTTCACTGTAAGACAACCAAAACCAACCTCAAATCATTCAACCATTTCCAAAAAAACGTGACCAGATGAATGAGATTGAGATGTCCGTTTACGCTCTGAGAAATGTCCATAATCAGCCTGTCTCAATCAGGACTGGACATAGGTGAGCATTTTTCCGAGCATATCAACCGCTGTGACTTCAGTGGCAACGTTATTACGCGTTTGCCGTGAGTATCTCATATTATTTTTGGATATCCTGGTGTCAACAACGTCTACTAAGATCAAAAAAAAAAAATCACGTCGGTTAAAACGCTCGGAGAAATGCCCAGGTCTATCATACCCAGGTCGTCATAATAGTGGACACACTAGTGCGATCCCAAATCCGTTTGCCTGGCATTTACCCCACTCTACGAAATTCGATCGTTACACAAAACGTAATTCGTTGATTTTGTAGAGTGGGGGATAGAATAGCGAATGCTCGTTTGGTCTGAATGCACCTTAACGTATATACCTATGCGTATAGAAGCATTAGAAGGTAAATGCCAGGCAAACGGATTTGCGATCGCACTAGTGTGTCCACTATTATGACGATGCTGCTGTCCATTATCAATCTTAAATGAGTGGTCGGTGACACTTCAATCTCACTCTTATGACACGGGAAGAGTTGAAACGGTGACATAATGTCACCACGCGGCTTGTGTTGGTCACGGAATTTGTATAATCATGAGCAATACCAGTGATTTTTTTCACAACAAAAACTGCAATAACATAAGGCTTGTTCACGAAATAAAGTAGACATTGACGTAGAATTCGTTTAATGAGACCGCACCTTTCCATGGATGTTATTATAAAGAAGGGATCTTTGCCTTTCTTCACGGACGCTGTGGTTGATATGTATATGAATTTTGTCCATAATTATAGACTTTAATTAAACTGCTGCATTTTAACAGTGTTTCTTCTTATTTTACCATTTCGGGTCATTTAGTTTCCCGATAGGTTTTAACTAAATTACAATATCGATACTATAATATACTGTGAATCTCGTGTTTACAATTTGTCTTAACTATTTCCAGTCTAGCTTTGTCGAAATCGTCTCGGAAGATCGCTGTTAAACATAATACAGAAGAATCAATTTACAGTCCCATGGCTGTTAGAACGACATGGGACTATTGTGTAACAGTGGAGACTGATTTTACGATAGCTACTTATTTCGTGACCAAGCTTTAGGTCAACATGACACAGGGTAGAGGACACATTTTTGATAAGCTGTGGGCTTCCAAAAGTTACGTTAGTATAGGCATACCGAGATTCAAGAGACTGGTAGTCGAGAGTTATCGACTCGTGGATAGCTATAGGAACGACTCGCTGCTCTCGGCTACTTTGTGCCAGGCACGCGACTATAAAATAAAGCATGCTTTCTACGATCCGCATGAACTATTTGACAGCTTTAAACTTTATGAATACGATGTCGATAGGTGTACTCAGGGTGAACGTACAGCAAGTTCACCCTGGCGTCACTGTAAGTACTCATAAGGTGGTCGTTATGTCTTTGCAATTATGTTTTCACTTCTCATTCTCAAAAAGTACACCTTTATGTCGTGCGTAGACGACATAAAATCGCATTTTATGGTCTAGAGCATAAAAGTATTTTTTTTTCTAAAGCTAAGGTAATCGGTCCCAACAGCCAGTTGAAACATATTGCACAATTTTATTGAGCAATAAAATAGTATAGCTGACAAAACTTGTTATATTATTTTATTTATATTAAGTACTTCGCTCAGACCAAAAAATTGCCTCGGTTATAAATGGGTCACTTTATGCCCTTGTTGTACAATCTACTATTATTATTAGTCAAATCATGACAGAGTCGAGAAAACACAAACAATAACTCGTTACAATAAAATCATTATAAAATAGAAACGTAGAGTAACACAAACGGGAGGTTTTATCGCTAAAGATCTATCTCTTCGTCTCTGGTTTCGTCCATTGTTAACGTGAACAATCTATATTAAAACCGCTATCGCTAAGAACATCATTTATTGTTATTTTGACATATTTGATACATCGCGAGGAAACCTGCATACACCTGCGAAGAAATTCAAGAGTCTATGTGAAGTCCCGAACAATTACTGGGCCAGCGTTGGGACCACGCAAAATAGGCACGTTAATGTCGGGTTGCGGAAAATATGGCCAGAATACAACAACAACAACATACAACAACAACATATTTGACACAGTATTATGAATTTGTATTTGAATAAATTTGCATCAACCGTGCATAACGCCTAAGTTCCTAGCAAAAATTACGTATATGTTTTTCGTCTTATGAATTAGTTGTAGTAACAAAGAAATTATATTGAAAACAACAAACATTAATTTAAACTATATTGTAATTTACATTTAACAGTTCATAAATACCTCACTTCAGTGTTAAATTTGTCTGACAACACGATAACATCAGGGATTTTATCACTCGTGATAAATAAAGTAAAATGAGTCATTCAAGTGTCACAGCAAAAAGAGTAGGTATTATATTTTGTGCAAGGTGAAGACCGAATGCAAAATAATAATAAATAAATATCTCGGAACATCTTACACAAATCAACCTAGTCCCATGGTAAGCTCAATTAGGGCTTGTGATGTGGGTACCAGGCGATGATATATATAATAGATAGATACATATAGATACTTAAATAAAATACATAGACAGCCATGACCAAGGAACAAATATTTGTGATAAATAAATACACAAATAATGCCCTCGCCGGGATTCGAACCCGGAACACATTGTCTAATTCAGCATCAGATCGTATACCTAAAGATTACTATTAATTTTACCCGAAATCTAGAGATTTCGAAGGAGATGTCATTAAAGCATTTTTAAAGAGCAAATGTTTACAGTTGTACTATATTTTAAAACATAAAATGTTTTAACTCGTACTCGCATCACCACAAATTCCATAATTTATATTAAATACAAACGGACTTTAGTAAGCAGCAAACAATATAATTAGCTGAGCTACGCTACTTCTTTCCTTTCACTATGATAGCGAGACGACGAGGTATGCGAATTGTCTTGTAACATCGTTTAACTCGATTTACGAGTAAATGAACGTTCTATAGTTGTTTTGTATATTTAATATATTTCATTTTCATTTAAATTACCTATACACAATCCACGAGTAGTCGTGAAAAGTAGTTCAGTCGCAATAATAATTAAATCATACACATGTATACAAAGTGTTACATAAGCAACTGAAAACCGCTCTTACAAATTACACCGAGTTGTGTATAATATAATGACTATATCCTTCATTTAATCGGCGCACAATTAGCACTCTAATTCGATAGACATTCAAACTCAGCAAATAATTAAAACTCAAAAACACTTTATTCATAAAACGCTTCTTACTGAAGTTAAAGTGAAAGATAGTTAATTTTAAAGAAGATTAGCTGAAAACAATGAGCAAGTACCTTTGCAGACAAAGAAGCTTGCAAAGTCATTATAATAATATTTAAATAGCATCTCGACCGAACCAACTTCCGGACAAGTTTCACAAAACTAAACCAAGGTTAAGATAATAATGACTAGTTTATACAACTGGGTAGTTTTTACGCTTAACGTCACATCATCACTGTCCACTGCTGGACGTAGGCCTCTCCCACTAACTATGCGTGAACGCATCAGAAAGTAATTGCCCATAATCGCCACGCTGGGCAAGCCGGTTGACGTCCCATCATCAATCCTTAATAAATAAATGGTCAGTGACACTCAACCAAAACTCTCTAAGTACCTACTAAACCTACCCACTGAAATTAAAGCTCGTACGTATCTCATTTCAATCCCTTAGTCGACTCTTACGACAGTTACGACACCCGCGGGAAAACTAAAGTTGGGGTGGTGACAAATGCATTTTTACTGCCGTCACCACACGGCACAATTAATGCCAATGGAGACTTACCTGGTCGCATACTCTGTAGTGATATTTTATAAGTTTTATACAATAAGTTTGGGTGTTGGTTGCGCAGGACCGGTCATTGCGGCAGTCTTTGGCGGAGGTCTTTGTTCAGCAGTGGACGTCATAATTTAATTTAGTTTTGTTATCTAGTTAAAGTTTGGTACTTAATATATGATTTGTTTACTTTACTCCTTTGTTATTTTATAACTGTAGTTTGTTTAAATAATAAATAAGGTGTTTTCAAATAACTTTAGTTATACTTTTAGTTAGCTAAAATAAACCGAATGCAACCGGCCCTCTGAAAATTTAAATTGCTGTCTTGACGCATCTGAGCCCCATGCACCGGCGAAATGCAAAGCGGTGCATTTGCAATGCAACGCGTTGCACCTTTCAGATTTAAATGTAAAGACTTTGTTTGCTATTGCAGTTTTTATTCAAAACATTTTTTGCTGGCTCGAAATATCTCGATGTACAAAGCTTGCAGAGTTAAACGTATGAAAAGCTTGTTTTTTATTTTATTCAAATTTTATGCGGGAATTTCGATATTTAAGTGCATTTGGTATTGTTATCATATTCACACCACTAAATACCCCGTTATAGAAACACTGAGGCTGCTATGGATATATGTATATTAAGCGACAGTCAAGCAGCACTGAACACCCTTACGACCTTAGGGCTTGCCCATTAATCACGTCATACGATTTTGGCATATTTTGGACCCCTTCCTCCCTCATGGTGATATTTTCAGTATAAGGTGTATAGTAATATTTCGTATAAGGTGCAAAGTGTGCACTTTATACGTTTTTGTTATCGAATGTAACTCTTTTCAGGTGGCTTATGATGGTCCCGCATTATCCATGTATCGTGCCACGCGTCATATTCGTACTTGCATACTTGTTAGAACGCCAACAAACGATTAGACGCGGTACCATCAAAAGCCTGGTCCGTCTACACACACTATCGCATCAAAATAACCAGATTGGTGCCCGAAAAATCCAGGATGCAAGCGATATTGCAATTAATACCGACGGACGCATTTTAATATCGTTCCGGAAAAAGCTTTCCGCATGCACACAAAAGCAGCTTTCATTGCGTGGGAAAGCTGCGGCGAAAATGCAGTTGCAATGTATGAAATGTATATACAGAGTGTTTTTGAGACATGGTCTGGAAATAAATTGTCGGGGAATACCTATAAATTGTTCGCAGAATTACATTTTAATAATATAAAGATTGCATAACACTCAGGTTTATAACATAAAGTCTTCATTTGCAAAATCGTTTTATTTTCTTGGGCAATTTTATTGTAAGGAGAAAGAATAGCGTTACAAAATTAGCACGCTATACCATAATACCAGAACTTAAGAACTGCATGGACGTATTTACTTAGCTATGTGGAACATTTTAAGTCTCAATTTCAGCGTTTTAGTAAAAACGTCCCACTTGGTCGCTTACCATAAGTGTATACACAAATATTTAATATGAATAATAATATTGTAATGTACGTAATGGGTTTTATAAGGACGGAATTGGCTAGACCTTTATACGAATTAAATGTCTAAGCACCCTTATAGCACACAACAAAAATGGACCGTTTTCACTAAAACGGTCATAATTAAACAAAATTAACTTTCTTGAAGCCATACAGAAGAAGAAGGTCAACTCAGCCTGATGTCAAGATCAAGATAACTCCAAAGAATCCTGGATATCTTGAAAAAAATCGACTCCCATAATCTATGTATATACCGCGAACATAATAAAATCACAAATTGCGATCATCTGGCTTTGCTACTTCAATAAAGACATATCGAGGGACAGTGACAAATTCTCCAGTCTGCCGATTTCTGAGCACGTCTATATTCAACCTGTATATCACATGTCGCCTTCAAAAAGCATTGCAATAAGCTTTTTGAGCCCACCGGTCACTAGCCGACTTTCCGTTCACACTATACTCTGGAAAGCTGCTTGAAAGCTCAGACTTAAGAGCTTTCTCAATAACACTCGCAATATAATAAAAATGCACTTTAAATTTGTCGCTATCGGTTTAAATCGCGGCACGTATAGAAAATGCATTGGGCAGTGCTGACGGGAGTAATACATTTGTCACCACCTCAACACTTCCTGTGGGTGTCGTTCGAGTCGACTAAGAGATTGACATTTAATTTATTGAAGATTGATGATGGGCAGCAGCGTCATCATAGTGGACACATTACTGCGATAGCCAACCCGAATGCCAAACGTAGCAATTATGGGCATTACTTAACCTAAAATAAAATGAGTGAACTATAGGATTATTATAGGAACCAAGAGATACAAGGTTGCTAAATACTCAATTTTACTGACATACAAAGTTTCTTTGGAGTAATGAAAGTTTTTATTTCCATAATCAGTTGGTGTTATAGGTACTGTAATATCGTGTAAACTATTGTTTTAATAAATAAATGAGTTTTGCTCGAACATTTATAAGTTACTCGTACCAAATACTTGTGTTTGTTATTCTATTTACCACCTCGCTTAATGCACTAGCCCTCATATAATTTTCACTACTTCGAGAAAGCTTTAGTGGCTCACAATGCAATGGTATAAAATAAGCATGCAATAACGGGCATCGCTGTAAATCTGAGGCCCTTTGGGGCAGAGGTCTTTGGATGGGTCTGCGTAAACAATTCAGACGCAATCATTGCGTAAAGATAAAACGAATATGTTTTAAACTGAATATAATAAAAAAATAGTACATTGTGCACCTAGGGAGGTAAGTACGGTGTTACTAACGAGAGCTTTCAATGACTTGAGTTAGTATGCTTACCGACCGTGATGCATACAATGTTTTTCGTCACAATTGCGGACAAAAAAATAGGTTATAAGACAAAATATATTTGTTAGTACAGATGGTGTATGTTTTAGGCTCTAGTCTAGTGCGAGAAGTGTGTCATTTTACGTCAGTATTGAAACTTCGGAGGGCCATCTGTACTAAAAAACGTCGTACGAGACATGTGCAAAAACGAAATTCGTAACTCGTGTCGATTTAAAACACTCCCTATCGGTCGTGTTTTAACACATCGCCACTCGTTTCGACTTTCATGTTTTTCGCAATTGTGTCGTAATGTACTATTTTAGCGCTATATAGGCACTGCAGCGCTGCGCGGTGGGAATTTTAACTTAATAGTATCGTAGCAATTCATTATTTCTTTAAACTGGTTTTTGGAGATGGTTATCTGTACTTGCACTAATATGTATTCTGTGGTTGCGTGGCAATTGCGTGGTTAAAATACATGTCCAGATATTTTAGACCACCATAGCTGCTCCGATATATCAGATGGAGACTGTAGAAGTGTACATTCAGCAAGAAAGTCGGTCAGCGGGTAACGAACGCTGAATATTTGATGGAGGCTTGATTACCAGCACGGCACTCGGCTTTCTTAAGAATTTAACTGAAATAGCACTCCGAATGCTGGCAAACTTGGAGCTTTTTGTTGTTTGCGTTAGTCTTGTCTATTACTTTTTAATGAGTGGCGATCTGGCGATCCTTGGGCTTATATCCAGCATTGCAGGAGAATGGTGTTTTATCGCTGCTCCAATATTATGAGTATACAAATTTTGTAATAACATTGTCAAATTGACACTTAGTCATCATTTAACATGTTCGACGCCGGTGACACAGCGTTTGTGATCAATAAAATCAGACTCCTATGCTAGTGACACACATACGTGATAAAAATCATCGTACTTTAGTGCCACTAGCATAAATCAAGTTCTTACTCGGAGCCAGTCGCATCGAAATTTTTGACACAAGTGTTGTGTCGCCGGCATAGGCGTACAATCATCAATCTTCAATCTTCTATAAATAGTCAGTGACACTTTAATCCCTTAGTCGACTCTTACGACACCCACGGAAAGAGTTGGGGTGGTGACACTGGTGACAAATGTATTCTTACTGCCTTCACTACACGGCAAAATTAATTACGGTTAATTTAAGTAGCATGATGATAATTCCTAGAATGAACATTCATTTATTGTCAATACTGAACCGGAAATTCCTTCTTAATTCACGACCCACTTCAACCGAAACAGACATTGTATTTAGCCTCCGGTAATTACCTCCGATACTGTATTTGCCGGCCGCATCGAACCCCGCTGAATAATAAAGCTTTTCCAGGCCTTCTCCCGGATTCGCGAATTATGTACGCTACGGAAACCCGGGATTACGGCTAAATAAATGATGGGATAGTTTTTAATTTACACCTTGGATGCGGAAAGGTATTCTCAGGAGAAATACGAAATTTTAGGTTGAATTTCCTTTTGTATTATCTCTATTTCTTATCTTTCTTTTGATTTGTATGGTAAATGTAGCCTCTAAGGTCATGCGAGGCAAATGCACCTGTGCTGTGAGATACACCCATCAGCCTATGTCAGTCCACCGCTGGACAAAGGCCTATCCTATTACCTATGCGTACGAATGCATTAGGAGATAAATGTCCATAATCGTCCTGCGTTGCCCCAGCGTGGCGATTATGGTTGGCGATCTCAATACTCTCAATAGTGTGTCCAATATGATGACATTGCAACCCATCATCAATCTTCGATAAATAAATGGCCAGTGACACTTCAATCCCTTAGTCAACTCTTACGACACCGACGGGCTATGGAGGCCTGTGATTATTATAATATTTAATATGAACGATTATTCATTGAGACTTCAATCCCGCAGTCAACACTTATAACAATCAATTCAAAATATAGAATTCAATTTCTACACTTGAAAGAAATGTAATTTCATTGTTATTATTCGACCGCCCTTAACTAAAAGTGTCAATATTTCAAGTACATAAAACAACACCCTTAACGGAATAACTTCGTTAAATAAACGACCCCTCTCCTCTTTTCCCCACCCCCTTTCAACCCTAACCACGAGGGTAGGATGAATTTTTAACGTCGGATGCGTCGTACTATTGTAGCCAGGTTGGGGTGTTGAATTTTTGACAATGTTCAGCATGTTAGGAAATAATGTGGTACTTCGAGACAGTGGGTCTGTATGGTCATGCGACAATGAGGGTTTTATCGAAAACGTATGCCACTAGTTGGCGCCACTTAGCCGTAAGGTCCCGATATGAAACACAATTATCTAGCCCCAAACAAAAACTAACTAGAAGGCATTTTTATTTTTTTATATAATTTTATTAACTCATACAAAACATTTAAACACGAAACTATAGGCGCTCTGAGAATTTAGACAAATTTGGACCTGACGCCTCAGAGCTGCCGCACTCGTGAACGTCATTTCAGAAAACCATCATTGTGATGTTATCTGGGTAAAGGGACTTTATTGTCGATGGCCCTTATGGCGTTATGTTCCTCTACAAATACAACGCCTCTACAAATACAATAAGCGCCATCGACAGTAAGGTCCCTTTTCCCAGATATTTCACAATTAATACCTATATAGATAAGTTTGACTGAGCAAAAATATGCATCGACACAAACTGCTGGAAAAAAATTGCTACATTTTATTACAATGGAGTAAAGTTCAGTGGGACATAAATTCTGTGCGGTGTTTTGCACTAGGTTGTAAATCGAATATCAAAATGTACTTGAATTTTTGCTACTCAACACAATCACGATACCAGCAATAATTTTCTCCAAGGCATTTGACCTACTGTGTCCATATCCCTTGCGTCTGTGTCCTTTATGCCGACTGCTAACACTCGCAGTAAGTCGAACGTTTCCGCTGTTGTTCGAGATTAGGCTCACTTACCTGAAACAACAAAGTAAATCATTAACATCTTCGCAAACACCGTAAAGTTTTAGAAACTTGGTTCCTTTTTTACAAGGAAACAAGAAAGCCAGCGGGTATTTGTATTTTTTACAGGTACAGGCTTTTAAAGATTTACTATTCAAAAGCTACACAACCGATATCCAAAGGAAAATCTTTTTCAAAAAGCTCAGGTTCGATTCCTGGGCCGAGTACACGTAATTTTGTAAGTGTATGAGGGTGTAACCATGGCAATAACAGACAGAAAAAAGTTGATTAACCCATGAATGCAGTTTTTCTTTTTACTAAAATAGAAGTCATGGTTCCTATGACAACATTTCGGTATCTGTTATGGTTTCCAAAACCTCCATACTAACCCATTTGTATTATCGCCAAGGATCTGACAAACGCTCGTCATTTTGAAAACATAACCTTACGGCAGAGACTTCCTTATCTAATAATCTTAACATATTTTTTTTTTTAAATAACATTAACACAAAGTATCTATTTAGGAGATCTCAACTCTTACTTACTTGTACACATCATGATTGTGACCAAGAAACTATTTCGAATTTTTGATATTGAATTATTATTTGTGACCAATGTTACAAAATCACAATCATGGTGTGTGCAAGTAAGGAGTTAGGATCTCTTAAATAGATAGATACGTGTGATAGTATTCATAAAATATGTTAACATCATAAGATAAGGTAGTCTCTACTCTACGGAACAGGGTTATGTTTTCAAAATGATGGGCGTTTGTCCGATCCTTGTTGATCACCCATTTGTACAGTCGACGTCAAAGATATCATTACGGTTTAAGTGCCAATAATATATTTACACGACCTTAATGTCAAGGCAATAGAGTCGTGTAAATATATTTTTGGCACCTAAACCGTAACGATATCTTTGACGTCGACTGTACCTACCAATTATATACCGTAGATCACATTAGTTGAAATGCAAACGCACTCAGCGTGTATATAACATGTGCATTAATGTCGGACACAATGTCGGGATAGCCGAGAGTGCAATCTAATGTGCAACATGCATCGATTGAGTAGCAATGTTCTAATGGCATACGATGCTCAAACGCTTATTATTTCCACGTTTACACACGTTATACGGAAAGAGTAAACTGACAGATTTTGTTTTAACGTGGTATTTTTTGAGGTTAAAAATAGGTTGTTATCATGTTACGTGCCATAGATACAGGTATTTATGTAGGTATAAATACAGTAGTTTCCTTCGCGGAATTTTTATGATGAATTAAAATAGTACATTGTGCATCAAAGGAGGTAAGTATGGAATTACTAACGAGAGTGTTAGAAGCCAGACGCCGTTAGGCAGAGGGCTTTTATAACTCGAGTTAGTAGTCCGCTTACCTACAGTGATGCATACAATGTTTTTCATCACACTTGCCGACAAAAACATAAGTTTTAAGACATAATATTATTAAATGACGTACTGACATTTCTATTACTCCCTAGGGAATATCACTTTTCTATTACTCCCGCTACGCGCGCAAGCAATGGCGCGCTTAGACAGCAAGTGTGATGAAAACATAAATATTCATAAACAGAATCAATAAAGATTTTTTGACAATTATGTATGTTGACTAGTTTAGACAGTTTTATTGTGCGCACGCGGTCGCAGTGACATTTTATTATGAAAAATTGAAATAATGCTATTTGCTGCTATTTTTTTTATTATTTAGTCAACAAACTGTCATAAAAATAACAATGTAAAAATAGCTAATGTGTTAATAGTCCTAGTGTGCCCTACAGAAATCATAATATATTCTTATATGTAACCATATTAGTGATAATGTCAAAACATTGAGCACTATTAATAATAAAGTAATTTACTCCAGCGATTGCCGAAGAAAGATAATCTGTGCAATTTTCATAACAAAACTATCCTTAAACTCTCATGGTTGCAATAAAACGTAACATAAATGTTTCCTTTAATAACATACCATACGAGTATGACATTAGTACGACGATATTACGGAGGAGTTGCAATTTAGGAACAATATGCGGCATATGGTGTGCATGTGCATGTGTAAGGCGTGTTGCACTTGATGTCTTGTCCCACATTAATAAAGCTATCCGACTGCTGTAACCTATTTCATTAAATGGGAATGGTTTAGGAAAAAAGCTTCACTATGGTCCAAAACTATGGTATGGTGGCGCGTATTTGTCACCACCCTAACTTTTCCCGTGGATTCGTAAAAGTCGACTAAGGGATTTAAGTGTCACTATTTGTTGACGATTGATGATGGAGAGTAGCGCCATCGAACAATACTAATTGGTCAACGTGGCAATAATGATCATTCTCATCACACTTGCTGTGTAAGCGCGCCATTGCTTGCATGCGTAGCGGGAGTAACAGAAAAGTAAAATTCCCTAGGGAGTAATATAAACTTTTTTTGTTGGCAAGTGTGATGAAAAACATTGTATGCATCACGGTCGGTAAGCGGAATACTAACTCGAGTCATTAAAAGCCATCCGCCTACGGCGTCAGGCTTCTAACACTCTCGTTAGTAATTCCGTAGGTACTTACCTCCCCTGATGCACAACTATTACCCTGTAATGCCGACTTTGGAATTGGGACTGATGCTTAGCTAACAACTGGGCACCACACATGTAGTACCGGACCGTAGTGGTTTTACGGTAACTTCTTTTATGTAATACGAGACAAACGAGCAGACCGATCACCTGATAGCAAAAGTATAAGGGTCAATCACTTTTTTTATGTTGTTATTCTGTCACATCACCCAAGGGACAACAGTGTGATAGTTTGCTAGGGGAAAGTGTCCTGCATTGTCTACTATCACGATTAGTGAGTGACCCACCTTGGAAGGGCCCCATAACTGTCAAAAAATTCAAAGTTTAGTCAATGTTAATGCCATTAAACTGTGAATTTAAGGGTGACCCAGGAGAACGTAACCATGGCAACGAGTGAAATAAAAAAGTGATTGACCCATAAATGGGTTATATTTTCAAAGTTGCCCCCCCCCCTCATTTTTTCGATTTTGAACTTTAAATATGATTCCCAAAGTGTTTTTTTTTCCATTCCATTACCATTTCTTCACATGTTGTATGGCGGTAACGGAATGGAAACATCGAAAAATGGATGTAAATCAAATGAAAGACATCTATGTTACAAAAAAGTGGGACTTTGAAAAAAATGGCCCAAACGGTAAGTAATAGTGGTCGCTATGTATCATCCAAGCAAAAGCTTATTTTGAGGCAAAATTTTTGTCTGTGTGAAGTCTCTCGAATAAAACCGCCCATCTCCCAAAGAAATAAACCAATTCAAAACATTCATTCAACAATACATTTTTTAAACAATAACACCGATAACGCAGTACCCATGAATTGAACCAATCGCGAGCGTTAACGTCGCAACAAACGCGACAATGCGGCGCTACACAATGCGACGCAATCCGCGAAATCGACGTTAAAAATATACAGCCGGCGGTGTCACAGTCGATTTTATGCAAAACAGTATGTTCATTAACCTTTTGGGCGTAAATGTTAAATAGTACATTTCGATACAAGTGCAAAAAATCTTTTGTACAGATGTACAGCACAGTCAACGTCAATTTCTTTGAAGCAGTCAAAGTGGGCCTACTAAATATATGGTATGGTGTACAGAGTTATTTTGCAACTTTGGGTGCTACAAAGTATTTGACGCTGGCTGAGTAGGTACGGTACATGCACTATGCATGGCATAAGGGTGAAGACACTTTTATCAGCATGCGTACGCATTTTGTCTAATAAAATTGACAATTTAGTATGACACGTGTAAGCATGCGTACGCGTGCGGAAAGCCGGACGCAGTCCCATACTAAACTGACATCTTCTATCTATACGAGTAGACAAAATGCGTACGCATGCTGATAAATGTGTCTTCACCCTAAGTGATATGCCTGATATTGCCTCTTATTTTAAAGATACCTTTCCACTTCAACAATCCCATGTAATCGTCACTATCCATACTGTTCGCTCTAGAGTGCTACCCGGAACAGTCGGAATTGCCTACAGGGATGGATCGCGGCCATTTTGATTTTTTATTCATATGGCAACACCTGTCGATCGTTCGCGAGGCACTGAGGCGCGCATACATAAAACAGCGGGTTGGACGGATTGCCCAATAAATAAAGTAGCAACACTGGAGGTTACTCACTTCTATAGACATGTTAAAAATAACTATCCTACCAATCGATAAGGTCGAAATCGAAAATGGGATACAAGACGTACGCCTACAAAAATATTAGTAGAAGTTTAAGGGTATTTTAAGGGTTTTCAAAATTCACCCCGTAGTAAATGTTGTTCAAAAATCTTTTATTGATAAATGTTGCATTATCTTGCACCGCATGCATATTTTAGTTTCATACTGTATAATTACCACCTTAATATTTTATGATAACTATGTAATATATGTGCAATGTTTTTAACATGAACTATGATTTCTTGGCCGTTCCTACAAGTGAGATATTTTGAATACAATAAAATACATGTAAAAACAAGTCGTATCCACTTTAAGTTTAAGTAAGCATAACAAAATATCCAATAATTACACTTCAATACGAAATATTCAAGCAGGAAATCTTGAAAAAATGAAATATCCCCACCACACTTTCTTCAAAAACTTTTTCTATTAAAGCACTCTCCAGTCTTTTTTTACAACAAATCATACTCAATGACCCTCCAACGTCTAATATAATTAACCCATCGAAAGTGAGCGATATCGTTATAGCCCCGAAGTCAATATATCTCCTTAAGGCGATCGAGACTTAAGAATCTCGTTGTTATTCCCATACTAAGAGGCGTTCCCGTCGCATAAACCAGTATGCTAAGACATGAAGATGACGCTGATAATATTAATACTTGTAAAAAGATACAATGTACACTTTTTGTTTTCGTACCCAAAAACAACATTTAGTTTACCGGAATTGTAGCCGTACCATGAATTGGAATGTAAAAGACAAGTTAGGTTTTACTCGATACGTAATAATGCATTATGCATCGCGCTCGCACTGATAGTACCTATATTGGAGCGAGCGCGATGGCCTGCTTTACGTATTGAGTAAAATCTAACGTTACCGATGCTTGCAAGGTTATGCTACCGTACTGGTCTCGTGTATTTTATTTTATTTGAATTGTAGAATGTCCACTTATAATCATGTTTTCCGTTGCGATGCGAACATGAAACGTCAAAAAATGACGCGCGTTGTGATAGTGACTATATGTGAACGCTTTATATCCACTAATGAAAATCCTACCACTTGTACTTTATCTGCCCGTGTCTGTTTCTTACCCAATAAAGAAAATAAAATAATCACATTTACGCAACATAATACATTTTGCAGAGCTATGATTGGCGGAGAACCAACACGTTCTCAATTCTACACTGCTCAGTAGTGTTATTCACTAAGGAAACCGCCTTGCTGTCAGCGCTGTGTCAGTGCTGCGGCAGCGTCGAGCCTAAAAATGGTATTCACTAATGTACTTTAAACGACTCTAGTGCTCGGCGACAAATGCGGCGTGAGCTGGAACTACATTGCGTCGAAAGTTTGACGTTTAATGTATGAACTTCGTATTCTCTAACGAAAAACAGCGACGAACTCGCCCACAACCTCGCTCACAGCCTCGATTCCTAATGTCAAATCGAACAGCTAGGATTTTAGACAAGGCTGTCTTGACATCGAGCTCGTTGACGAACGCAGCGTCGAATGTGTCAATAAGAGAATAGCATAGCTGCTCTATGATATGATATAGTACTATGATGATAGTCTCCCGTACACTGGTTTGCTCCCAGTATCGTGCGATTGAAATTATTCTTTACAGTAGCTGGCGAAGGGTTGATTGAAACTTTAACCACTTCATTTTTCCAAAGGCTTTTGTCTCCTATTTTTTAACGATAAGGGGAAGTTAGCGATAAGTAAACGATCGGGTGAGATGAGATTAATGTTATCAACTTAAAGTTAGGGCGAGGCTAATCCTTATAAGGATAAATTGTAAGATTAACTACGAGTAGCTATAAGAATCTTCTATTTACTTTGCGTCTATACGCATAGTTAATAGGATATACCTATGTCCAGCAGTAGACTAAGATAGGCTGATGATGATGATATGGCATCCCATAAACAGGCATAGGCATCATCATCATCAGCCTATGATAGTCCACTGCAGGACGTAGGCCTCTCCTATTAACTATGCGTATAGACGCATTAGGAGGTAAATGCCCATAATCGCCACGCTGGGCAAGCGGATTGGCAATCGCAGTAATGTGTCCACTATGATGACGCTGCTGCCCATCATCAATCTTTTATCAAATAATGGTCAGTGACACTTCAATCCCGTAGTCGACTCTTACGACATCCGCAGGAGGAGTTGGGGTGCTGACAAATGTATTCTTACTGCCGTCACCACACGACACAGGCATAGGCATACCTTTACGATATTGGCAAATATTGTACAGGACCATAAAATCGATATGTTCGACTGAATTCGGGCACCTAGCATGTCTAGCAATCCTATCCGGAAGAGAATCCTTGATCGATTCTTGGCATCGATCGAGCGGGATTCGTTCAGGAATGCGCGCGACACTTTGGCGAGCGCGCGCGACAGACAATCGGTCGACAATGTCGACACTTGCTCCTAAATAACAGCATAGACTGCAGTCACACCTCGGAAAGTGGCGTTAAAATTTATACAACAATTGCGTTGATACTCGCACAGTCTAAACCCTATATTCATAAACGTCACTGACTTAGCAAGCCACTAAGTATAGTCCCTTTCGTAATGGACATATTGATAAGACCGAAAGAGACAAACAATACTTAGCGGCTTGCTAAGTTAGCAGACGTTTATGAATAACGGGATATTCGTAGGTGCAAGAGAGTGCTTGTGTGAGTGAGATAAGATTTGCTAGGGTAACTGTGCGGTCACCGAGGCGGGGCCGCACTTTCCGTGGGCCCACTGTATACGTTAGTATCATTTATTATACTGTGCTGCAGTTTCGGGAATGTAGTACGCTAATACACAGAAAAAAACACTTTTTTGAAACAAGAACCAAATATGTTTCACCAATTATATCTTGATCTCAAATATATATATCTTGAAATAAGATAATCTCACAAACGTATCAAAAATGTAGAAATCTTCATGGTAAAGACGGAAAATGTTGGTTCAAAGCAAATATTATTTAAGTCAAAAATTACTTCTCAGATCAAAACTAATTTAATTCTCACCATAAGAATGATTGCGCAGATTTGATTTAAGAATTAATTCTTGCGCCAATTTAGAGTCAAACTTGGGTCAAGATTAAATTTAAATCTCAAATAAAATATTTTAAAATAAAAATAAAACCGCCTTCAAAAATTCGCCCGAACTAAAAAGTAAAAAATAATTTTATTTCCTACTTCTTAGGATTTCCTACCCAAACCTTTAAACCTAGGTATCCTACAGGTATCCTACAGATTTCTTAGAAGTCGGTGCCAAGCCAAATACGTTCATAGGTATATACTCGTATTAGATAGAGCTTTGTAACTTACTGTCAGTCCGATTATGTTGTTATCAACAGAATGATCTACCTCAGTCATTTTGATTAAAGCATAACCGGTGTGACAGTCAGTTCTATGACTTGACTATAGACAAAAATCTATCAAATACGGTCATATACTCGCGAAGTGAACATATTTGGCTTGGCACCGACTTCTAAGAAATCTGTAGGATACCTGTAGGATACCTAGGTTTAAAGGTTTGGGTAGGAAATCCTAAGAAGTAGGAAATAAAATTATTTTTTACTTTTTAGTTCGGGCGAATTTTTGAAGGCGGTTTTATTTTTATTTTAAAATATTTTATTTTACGCTTTTTAGTAGTGTAAAATCGTTATTTAGTATGCACTGCACTGTAATAGGCCAGAAAACCTGAACTGGATAACTTAAATATTCAAAGAATTATCCCATTATCGAGGACATATACAGTGTATCATCAGTAGGTATGAATAATTTCAAAGATTATAGGTAACAGCCTTAGCATGCCTATATTATTTAAAGAATCACTAACCGCTAACCAACATGTCATAACTACTAAGCAAAAACTTGAATAGATCTCGAAAATGTATGACAGTTGTTACATTCAAAGAATTACTTAATCGTTAAGGAGTTATACCTTTCGTCATCAGCTCACCAATATGAGACTATGACCACCTAAAGGCAAATACTCAAATAGCTTCCAAAATATATGAACTATGTTATATTTAAAGAATTATCCCCCAACTCCTAATCTCTAAGGAGTTGTACCTTCCATCATCAGCTCACCGACATGAAAGGATGACCACCTAAACGCAAATACTCGAATAGCTTCCAAAATACATGAAATATGTTATATTTAAAGAATTGTCCCCCAACTCCTAATCTCTAAGGAGTTGTACCTTTCATCATCAGCTCACCAACATGAAAGGATGACCACCTAAAGGCAAATATTCAAATAGCTTCCAAGCCTTAGCATGCCTATATTATTTAAAGAATCACTAACCGCTAACCAACATGTCATAACTACTAAGCAAAAACTTGAATAGATCTCAAAAATGTATGACAGTTGTTACATTCAAAGAATTACTTAATCGTTAAGGAGTTATACCTTTCGTCATCAGCTCACCAACATGAGACTATGACCACCTAAAGGCAAATACTCAAATAGCTTCCAAAATATATGAACTATGTTATATTTAAAGAATTATCCCCCAACTCCTAATCTCTAAGGAGTTGTACCTTCCATCATCAGCTCACCGACATGAAAGGATGACCACCTAAACGCAAATACGCGAATAGCTTCCAAAATACATGAAATATGTTATACTTAAAGAATTATCCCCCAACTCCTAATTGCTAAGGAGTTGTACCTTCCATCATCAGATCACCAACTTAAAATGTTCATGACTAGACGCAAATACTTGATTAGTCTTCGAAAAGAAATGAAAAATGTCATGTGTGCCTACAACATTTGAAGAGTTCCCTCGATTTCTCCAGGATCCCATCATCAGATCAGAATTCGGTGACAATGGGACCAACTAGAAGGTATACCCTTTCAAACAAAAAAAGAATTTTTCAAATCGGTCCACGCGTCTTCGAGTAATCGGGGAACATACATAAAAAAAAAAAAAAAGATTTCGACGAATTGTTAACCTCCTCCTTTTTGAAGTTGGTTAATGAACAATTGAAAACTATTCAAGCAAGTAATATGTTACTTGATAGGACATATTATTTAGTTCACCCAAGAATTATTGAATTATTCAGCCAAGTATTAAGACATTCTTAAAGAAAGTAATATATTTCTCAGTAGAAGATAGTACTAGTTTCAGCCAAGATTCTGTTAAATATACAATTAAGAGTTAAGACATTCTTAAAGTAAGTAATATAATTCTCAGTAGAAGATAGTACTAGTTTCAGCCAAGATTCTGTTAAATTTACAATTAAGAATTGAGACATTCTTAAAGCAAGTAATATATTTCTCAGTAGAAGATAGTACTAGTTTCAGCCAAGATTTTGTTAAATTTACAATTAAGAATTGAGACATTCTTAAAGCAAGTAATGTAGTTCTCAGTAGAAGATAGTACTAGTTTCAGCCAAGATTCTGTTAAATTTACAATTAAGAATTGAGAGATTCTTAAAGCAAGTAATATATTTCTCAGTTGAAGATAGTACTAGTTTCAGCCAAGATTCTGTTAAATTTGCAATTAAGAATTAAGACATTCTTAAAGCAAGTAATATATTTCTCAGTAGAAGATAGTACTAGTTTCAGCCAAGATTCTGTTAAATTTGCAGTTAAGAATTAAGACATTCTTAAAGCAAGTAATATATTTCTCAGTAGAAGATAGTACTAATTTCAGCAAAACATCCGTTAAATTTACAATCAAGAATTAATAAATTCTTAAAATAAGTTATATATTTCTCAGTAGAAGAAAGTACTAATTTCAGCAAAAATTCTGTCAAATTTACAATCAAGAATTAAGACATTCTTAAAGCAAGTAATATATTTCTCAGTAGAAGATAGTACTAATTTCAGCAAAGATTCTGTTAAATTTACAAGCATAATTAAGACATTCCAAAAGCAAGTACTTAGGTAATATATTTCTCGGTGGATGATAATTACTACAATTTCACTCATGATTCAGTTAAATTAACAATGAAGAAGTAAGACATTCTTAACGCAAGTAGTACATTACTCGGTCGTAGGGATTGGGTACCTACAGCTACACCTAAGATTAAATTAAATTTACAATGAAGAATCTTCATTCGTCAATTTCAATTGTATTTGAGTCTAAATACTCAAAGAGAAAATGGGTTTAGGTACTAACAGTCCGAATAATTACAAAAGAATCGAACTTCAGTACCTTTGAAACATTATTATTAAGCATTGTTGCCCCAAGATATAATTCCTTGCTAGTTCTTGCAACAAAATTTACGAAAGTTTACAAATCTTGTCTCAAGAAATTGCATTTTTTGTTACGAGCAGTGTTGCTGTATTCATTTTTTACCCGATAATCTTGTAAAATGGTTTAGCGAACAATCTTCACACATTCTACCACGCTTTTAATCTTTAAACAATACACCACGCTTTTGATGTTTTTCGAAATAACTATAAAAGGCAACTATATAAGACCATAGAGCTACTTAGTGTGCCGATACTTAGTTTAACACACTTATAAATTTCGAAAATAAATATGATTAATATTTAAAACATATCTCAATTATTATTATTATTTAAACTTTATTGCACAATATAAAAGAGTACAAATGGCGAACTTAACGCCTTAAGGCATTCTCTACCAGTCAACCATTGGGCTAAACAGAAAGCTTTGGTTTGGTGCAGGATTTAAACTTTAGTGATATTGATTCTTTAATCAAGTCAATTATTAATATTTATAAATACAATACTTGTACTTACACAAATACAAAAGGGGTTTGGCGTCGTTTTTAAATTTTGGCGGCCACTCATTAAAGTGGTAAATTTGAAAAGAGCAATTTAAAATAAACTTATTTTATTATGGAGTGCATATAGCTAAATTATATCGGAGCCGAGATATCATACTTTAAAGTTTTATAGTAAAGACTCACATTTGTTTTTGAAATGCATCGGAATGAGTTAAAACTACTATTGTGTATGCCACGTAAAATCTAACCTTAACTCATAAGGTAACCTTGGACATAAGGTTCTTTTTCGGTCAATGATTATTTAGAGATAGTTCCTTTTTTCCTTAACACGGCGATTTTATGACGGATGTCGATGAACGTTCTATTGAACGTAATTATGTCAAAGGTTTTATGTCGCATTTTAAATAAAAAATAAAAGTATTCATATTTTCACACTTTATGCGTGTTTTCATGTTTGTTGTATGTTGCTGTAGATGGGGGATTACAAGGCCCAGAGGCAATATTAGGACATTATTGTTCATGTGTTGTTCGGAAGAGGACCTTAGGCTGTTGCTCACATGTAATGTCAATTATATGTATGGTTCTTGGGATGGGGTAGGTATCAAAAACATCTTGATCCCCGGCACAGTTTTTAGAAAGAGTGATTCGCCAAGATAATATTGAGAATGAAGTTTACGACGAGCCAGAAAATGTGTAAAAAAGTAATTCAACGTAATACTAAAAATTACAAATGACGTTATCTGGGAAAAGGGACGTTATTGTCATTGGCGCTTACGGCGTTATGAGCCATGTTTGTATACAAATACGACGCCACCGGACGTAAGAGCCATCGACAATAAGGCCCCTTATCCCAAATAATGTCACATATGTTGTGTTGTATACATAAGAAAGCATTAGTAACAATTCCAATCTAGAAACTAGTCTAATTAGGTACATTTTCTACTTGGGAATATGTCAAAACATTTTGCATGTGTGCATCACACCTGTGTTTCCTAATGGTGTAGTCAGAGGGTGAACCGTCAATTGAAACCATTTTGCAACATTTTTAATGTTTACTAAACAGACAGCATAGAAATCGCATAAGAAAATACAGTTGCATTTTCATATACCTAAGATCTTCTTTTTTTAAGTCGGTTAAATTAACTATTATACTTTAAGGGCAATGTCCTTATATCTTTGTTAGTAGTATTATCGAGTTAAATAAGCCTGTAGTCATCTAAGCTGTCTCCTAAACCTGTCTTAGTTAGGTATATTCACTGGTCCAATAACATTGTTTGAAGGGCCATATCTTGGCTCCGATATTAGTTACAGCAAAACTTATTTTGTAAATAAGCTAGTCTAAGGTAGCACTACAAAATAGTAGTAACATAAACGATGGCCGCTGAAAAAAAAAAATGACGCCACTAGTCCATACAAAAATACCCAATCCCCTTTAAATATATATTATATAACATAGACATAAATTATGTACCTACTTGGTCTTTACAAAAAGGAAGCTCACAAAATAGGTCCCGGATTTTAGTACATATATACTATCTACGAGTATAGTTACATTATCTAGGTTGCATTAACATGACATGTAAGTGTCTCGTAATGTTTATATTCGGTAAAATAAAAATCAGGTACTGGCAACATTTTCAAGTTGTCATCCAACAAACCGGCTAACGGCCAAATGTGATTTAGGCGAATTAGACATTTCGTGTGCTATTTTATTTGTCTTTTTGCTTGTTTTTTGTGTGGTTGCTGTGAAAACAACTTCGTGAACACAAAATAATGGAAGAGGACACAGAAAATATATTGGTTTCCTGGAATGTGCCATCAGAAGTCGTGGAGAACTTCAAAAGTAAGTTACCTATGCATTTTCTAAAATAGCGCTCGCAGGTCAGAAAGCGGCAAAATGCTAAGGCATTACTGAAATTGGAAGAAGTTTCTCTTATCTTAAAAGCGTGAAGTAAGTTTTTTTCTCTTACCAAAATACATGTGCTAAATGTTAGGTTAAACAAAATTACCGACATCATTTACATTTTTACTCATTTGCTAAACTATTATTAACTTATCAAAACGAGACAACGGGCATTTTGACACGTCGATGTAAGTAAAATAAGTTATATTATTACCCAATCAAATGTTCAAATAATGTGTGAAAGTCGTGAAAGTTTAAATTGATAATAATTTATTGTGCTACTGCCATACATCACTAGGGTTGATCAAGATGTTCGTTTGTCTTCTGAAGTGTAACATAACATAAGGGACAAACCACGTATAAGTAATGCGAGTCGCGACTTGATTGCACTGTACAGGAAAGTAACACTTATTTAGAGATTAACTACCATTTGAATTTGCATCGGGGCCAACCCCGATGCAAATTCGAATTGTAGGAACTGTACAGCTGTAGTTCCTATAGTGCCCCAGTGTGAATTAGATCATTTGCATTTCTCCCAAGATGTATTCAGGTTTTCTAACAATGTTTTGTTTACCGAAAAGGAAGCAATGAATATTAAATGATATTCTATAGGTACATAAGTTGCCAGGTGAGAACTCGCAAGCCAATGATTAAAAGTTGTATGCAGTCAAGAGT